>JAUZST010014117.1:0-10740 GCA_034779995.1 Parotocinclus haroldoi
TATATATATTATACATACAGAATATTCTTACAAGCAGCATTGCCCTTGCTTGTGAAACTCTTTTGATGCATTACAATGATTACTGCACATGTAATCCTTGGAGGTAACCATGCTTAACAAAAGGAAACTTTAAAGCAACAAGTCTGCTTTTCTAATCAGTGATATTAGATGTCTTGTCCTCGTTAACCCTCTCTCCTGCACTAACGAGATCATCACTGAAGGCTTTTTTGTAGGATTGAAATGCAGCGGCTGGAATGCAGTAGTCTAACTTTGCAATCCATTGCAATCCATCTGATCACTCTTCACTAACGCTGATGTGATGTGCTTAAAATTGATGCAGCAAACTTTGTGAACACAAAAATTTGTGCCATTCTCAAAACTTTTGTCCAAACTTTAGATGATTCAAGTTTGCTAGGACTTTCTAAGGAAAGATGGACCTAGTTGATTGTTCATTTCAACTCACATCAGTTGTAATCCTCTTGAAAAACGAATTTTACTAAAAATACTACAAATAAGATAAGAGAGTATTCATGCACAGTGACAGGTATGCAGCTAGCAAAACAAAAGCTCACATAGCTGTTTGTACATCACAACACATAAATCTCCTAAATTAACTGTCAGTAAAACATTTGCACACTGAAATCTAGTTCAAATTGTAGGCCTCATGTTTACATTAACTAGGCTATTTTGCATGTCTGCTTCTGCAAATTATTTTGACTACGTAGTCAATGTGAGGAACAAAAGAATTAATCCACTTCCAACAGTACAGTGACCACTTGTTCTACCCGCTATGTGGAGCTTTGTATGATTTCCAATTTTAGGTCGACTGTTTTTTCATGGTCCTTTAATCTCTTTTCTGCTTTATATTTGTGGTCTTTTACTCCACTCTTTCATCTACCCACACACAGCACACTATCACCCCCTCCAAAGCCCTCCCCTCAAATGTCCCCCCAGTATCACTCGCTTTGTTGACACCTGTTCCACTGAAGGTGAGGTGCAATGCTGGCCCCTTATCAGAACAGTTTCTCCAAAATAAAATCTACTAGAGTGGCACTTATCTGCTGTTGTTTCACCTGTCACCTGTGAAGCTTGGGAGTTTAGAGGCTTAGCACATCAAAGCGTTTGCCAAACTGCTGCAGCCTTCTCACCATCTTATGTCCCATCTCTACGCCTTAAAGAGCATTATTCATGCAAATAATCAGCAGATAACTAGTCAGCAGTCAGGCTGCAAAGAGGAAGTATTTGTTTAGAGCAGAGATCAGGACAGCATAATCATGAACCACATGCATTATGGCCCACAGAATATGATCAGTTTGTTTCAGACGTTTGTATACTTATTACTTTTGCATGATATTATGCTATCTGCTTTGGTGCAAATCTTCAATTCAATAGGAAAGTTTTTTTTTCAATAGGAACAAAAATTCAATAAGATAATAAACTTTTAAAAAAAATTCTGCAGGAAGGGGTTTTGGCTATTAACTTTTTTTTTTTTTTTTTTGCGAAATAACCAATACAATTTTAATACAATACGTATTTTGGCACGTAGACGTATGACTAAGACAACCTGCTAATGTTCAAAATGAGCATCAAAAAGTTCATTGCAACCAAGGTATGCAGAAGAGCATATATTGAACCGTGAAGCAGCTAGGCTACAGCAGCAGAAGCCCACACACAGGCAACAGTTTCTACAATTCACGCAGACGTACCAAAATTAGACAGTAGAAGTTTGTAAAAAAAAAAAAAAAAAAAAAGGAAAAAAACTTGATAAAAACGGGTCTAGTCTGACTCAGTTTTTTGCTGTAACATTTAGATAGTAGGGTCAGATCTTGGCATTAGCGATATGGAAGCAGGAATCTGTATTATAAAGATTCAGACTGGTGGTGCTAATGGTTGGGGGATATTTTCATGGCACACTTTGGGGCCCTTTATACCAAACGAACATAATTTAAATGCCACTGCCTACCTGTGTATTGTTTCTGACCATGTACATCCCTTTATGACTACAGTGTACCATCTTCTGATGTTATCATGTCACAAAACTCCCACAATCTCTAAAGTGGATTCTCCTGGATGACTATGAGTTTTCTGTACTCACATGGCCTGTACAGTACCGTGCAGTCATAGGCATTCTGTATATTGAAATCTATATTGTGCTTATTATTTAATATTGTTTTAGTCTTCACTGCACATTGTATTTCTACAATTACAGACTTTAGTTTATCTGTTTTCTACATACATTGTTAGTCCTCTTTAGTTTGTAATGGCTAGGAACAATCAAATGAAATTATGGTGACCAGACAAACATTACATATTTTGCAATGAAGTCAAATTCCAAGTAAATGTAATTTTTAAAAAACTGTCCCAACATTTTCTGATTATGAGTTGTGATTTTCCATATTTTGGTTTAAATGTAGGAACTTTTAAATACTGACTGTGGGTAGTACATACATCAGGGATCATCCGTAGCTGCTAGAATGTTCATACTGTTGTTAAAGATACGTATATTTGATTGAAAGGATAGTGACAGAACTGGTGCTATTGTTGAGGTGTGAAAAGCAGTGAGCTTGTTTTTGAAGAACAGAATGTGAGTGCGATTTTGATTCTAAGCGAAATTAAATCTCTGCACCTAACTTTGATGCTTGCAATGGAACGTCCACGTAAAACTGCCCTTCCAAATGTAGATGGGGTGTTTTATATTTAGATATGCCAGGTTTCAGTCTGGACTCAGAAAGACAGGCCATCCTAGTTTTGTAATGATGTTTTTAGGGTTTGTTCCTCAAATAGAGCAGAACTGTCCATTCACCAAACTGCCCTCATTATTTGCTCCAATTTCTCGCAAAAAAAAAAGAAAATGTCTGCCTTTGTGGTTTGTTTCGCGATCGCTGCATTTGATGTGGATTCTCTTGGGCAAGTTTTGTATTCTGTGTCTGTCAGCAACCTTGACAGCATGTGAATATAATTTCAGTCCTGTTTCATTGATATGCTGATTTGAATCCACACCAGCCAAACCAATCATGACAAGACCTGCTTGGCCTGAGTGATGTGGAAGGTGGGAGGGATCTTTTTGGCTGGGCCAGCTAATTTAGCAGCAAGTAAATAACCCAGCTGTTGTTAGTACAGGTGGTTGGGATGAATCAGGCTCTGCTACATTCATAGTCAAATAGGAGCCTATATGTAGGGGTTGTTTTACACATGGACAGTAATGGCTTTGTCCATTTATTGCTCACTTCCTTGCCATTTGCTATTTTAGGCTACAAAGAGCAAAACATCATGACAGAGGTGATAAACACATGTGAGACGACCGTAGGGGACTATGGTGCATCTGGAGATCAGAACATCTCTTTTCAGGTGGGATATGGACTTTCATTCTATTTATACATTTTAACTAGAGATGTTCCGATCATGTTTTATACTGCAAATTCCAATATCGATCACCCATAAGTACTGATCACCCACACCAGTCACATCGACTGGCTGTACATTTTTAGTTATGGTTATGAAGAGTGATACTGACCACTGGCTACATGATCTGGAAAAAAGGAACCATAAAATGATCTTAGGCAAAAACAGGCACAATTATTCAGTCCGACAGACAATTAAAAAATACGAATTGACCTGCTATCAGTAACAAAATCTTTAACATATTGAAAACGCTAAGACTCTCAACAGGCTAAATAGTCTGACTGTTGGGTGCCTTCTTTTTGTTCTCTGCAGCGAGTCTCGAAAACGAAATCATACTCCACCAAGTGTTTGTTCTTTAAATTAGCTGAGTTGGAGCATTTAAATGTGCTTCCTCCGCGAGGTATTTTTCGTTGCACGTAAAAGTGCACCACATACTTAGTCACGGAAATCGGCCGATAATGATCGGTGGCCGATCGATCGGAACACCACTAGTTTTAACACATACACACTAGTACTAGGGCTGGTGCTTGTTGCAGTGCCAGAGGATGCTTCCTCGTCCAGCTAGAAGAAACCGCAAGGTCCGGATTCTAACTACCTAGGCAGTATGTTAGGGAATTGAGGATATCAAAAGTTTGGAAATAATTGACTGAATTACTTTTCAATTCTGGTCTCTAAATGATTTATTAGTATTTTCATTAAAGTCATAACACGTACAGATTGTTGACTTTCACAGAAATTATACAATGTTTTTATTTCGACCCCAAGTCTAAAAAAATTCCGGTAATTCCAAAGGGGTCACGATCACTTTGCACATCATGTGTGGCATTTTTCTTTAATGTACGTAGGTGTGTTTAAACTTTTCAGTGATGGTGTATAGAAACTAAATAATAACTGCCCAAGTATAAGCGCTCAAAATGACTGAGAAATCGTATACATCCAACACCCACACAAACAATGACTGTACTCTTAAAGGTGTCTCCACTGTCCTTTTCCTTTGTTTCCTGCTCATTATCACAGAATGCAATGTATATTTAATAAACTGATGACAGCAGAAAATCAGATTTTGTCTGTAAGCGATAAAGTGAGTATTGAGTAATCAGATAATGGGAAACCTTCAGGTTTAGAGTAATTTCATTTTTGCTTTGCAACCAGCCAATAATCTAATAGAAAGATTTGACACTTCAAAGTTTAATATTAAATAATCAGATTATTCATGTTTTGAGTATATACTATGTTTATATACTATGAGTGTCCTGAAAGTATTTGATGGACATTTTGCTGCCTTTAGTTCTGTGGTGTGATTAAATTCAGAGCTGCCAAGTCTCACGAGAAAAACAATAGCATGATCAATGGAATAAGCCTAAATAAAAAAAAGGACTTAGAATACGAGGACTTGGCAACCATGCTGGTTATGCTTGCATGCAACGCACAGACTGAGAATACCTATTTAAATAAAGTAACTGGTATGTATTCTATGAGAATTCCAATTACTGGGATAAAATCCAGCTCCAGGATTCTTTAATCTGATTTCTAGCTTGAAATATGCTGTTCACAGGAGCACTTGAATAATCAGGAAACTGCAGAAATCTGACTGTGATCTGATTATTAAGTGCATGTAAATGCTCGGTGGGGTGGCACCGCTGCCTCACAACAAGAAGGTCCCGGGTTCAATCCCAGGGTGGAGCGGCTTGGGTTTGGGTCACCTTTCTGTGTGGAGTCTGCATGTCCTCACCGTGTCTGCGTGGGTTTACTCTGGGTACTCCGGTTTCCTCACGCAGTCCAAAGACATGCGTGTTAGGTTAATCGGTGTCTCTAAATTGTCATTGACTTGCGTATGCAAACACCCCAGCCGTGTAACTGGAAACAGCTGCATGCCGGTCCCAAGCCCCGATAAATGGGGAGGGATGGAGAAAGCAATGGCAAACTACTCCAACATCCTGCCAAAATACTTCATGGGTCACATCGATAAAAGACAGAAATGTGTGGAGATCGAAATTGATGATCCATCAAGTGACCGAGAGTCGGCCGCGACTGTACGGTTAATCCAATCCAGTCCAAATGCACTCGATGACGATGGCTGGTAGGTGCAAATGTTTCTCCATTGCTTTGTTTCGACTGGATCTATTTCTCACTGCAGCTTCCATTATACATTATTAACCTGATTACTGTCTGTTTCATTTGGTCTGTCCAAATGCCAGCCTGAAGTCAGCTCACATATAAAAAACAGATGAATTTAGATTGCCCCCAGTGTGCTCAGCAGAGCCTCGAAAGGTCACACTCTCTTCAGGAAATCAGCATCATTAAATTATTTTGTGTAGACGTGCATGGATGAACACTTCCAATACATGAAAGCAGAATAGAATTGACATGTCTTCTCTTAATTATTTGATGGCACAATATCAGTTCTCTGTGCTGTATGACCAGCCATTGTGTACCAGTCCCTCTTATTCATTTACATGTGCCAAACAGATCCTTCTGTGTCTTCTTTCTATTTCTCTCGATTTGTCACTTTCTGTTCTCCTCTCTAAATATCCACATCTCCACAACTGCATGTTTCATGCTGTCCTGAACACTGAACGAGTCAGGACCATGAAGAACCTTTGAGTGGTATGAAATGGATATCATGCACCTCATTATTGGGGCACACACCTGCAAATGTATTTATGTTACCTATCGCCTCAACTACAGCCTCTCTAATTGTCTGTGCTGAATATGAATCTTTTAAAAGCGCTTCTTATCTGAATATCAATAATGCCGGCTTTAAGCCCGCTGATTCACTTCAAGAGCTTTCAGCAGTATTTATATTCCTCCATGCACTAATGAAATCTCACTGCTGTGAGATTCAATAATTTGAGAGAATGTTTTGAGTAATATGGATAACCCTCTAATGATCTTCTATGTATGGTGACAAATGGCAAACCATCAACAGTTCCATGAAATGAGCCATAAACCAACGGTCCCATGTTACAGGGTTTCCCGGAAGCACATGAGCGATACCCCAAGCTATCCAAACGCTTGCCGTCCATTGTGGTGGAGCCAACCGACAGTGGAGAGGTGGAGAGCGGAGAGCTTAGGTGGCCTCCAGATGACCTAAGCCCTAAAGATGAAAGCAGAGACAACCCATCCCTGAAAGCAGGTTAGAACCTCCTGTGTGCCCTTTCTTTCTTTGACATCGTTTAGGCTCCCTGGATAACTTTAATGCACCTGGATTAAAGCAAGCACAATACTTGATTGTTTGTTTTCAGTCAGACACTGAGACTTGTGAAGAACAGTATCAGCAGACATGATAAACGGTGGGCAGGGAAATCAGCAGAACACCACACCACCTAAAGCTCTAGGATTGCTATGAAAGCTATGAAATTCTAAACTGGGCACCTACAAACTAGCTGAATTATTCTTCCAGGTAGTAAAATAGTGAACTTAAATCATTGGTAGGCTCTGTACTTGATAGGATTGGTCATGTTTGTAAAGCAAGGTGAGGCGTTACCAAGTATTAAGATGACTTATGCGTCAGTCTCTGGGAACTTCAAACTTTAGAGTGTTTTCCTTGCCGCTGTCTTGAGGCTTGCTCAATTTAGCATTGGCCCTTTAAGTTAACAAATGTTGTGAAGCTGCTTTAAGACAATTCTCCATGTAAAAAGTGCTAAGTAAATAAATATGACATTACTTGACTTGTGGTTACACTCTATATTAAAAACGAATATAAACTCACCCGACACTTAAAAAATCGAACTAATACGAACTAAAATCGTGATGCACATAATTCAGTCTTGCTGAAGATGATTATGTACCAATACAGTATACCAATCACCATAAAAGACGAAAGAAGAAGAAGAAGAACTAGGGCACAATTATGTACATTATGCATGTTATATTATATTATTTGGTTTTATTGATGTATTTTATATTATATTGGTGTGACGGGTACACAGGGCCAAGAAAAACAGGCGTAAGTACAAGTGTGCTGGGTTTATTTACAGTGGCCATGGTAAAACAAACAATAAATACAAAACATGATGATCAAACAAGCTAGGCTACTAGAAACTGACAAAGGAAACAGAAAGACTAACAAACAGACAGAGGCACATACGCTAAAGGCTAACATGATAACAGTACACAGAGAAGCTAGTGGCTAAAGCTAACAAGACCAGACAATAGGTAACAGGATTAATAGTACACAAAGAAGCTAAAGCGTTAAGAACTCTATATATCAGACAATCATTGCTGGAATGCCACAGTCTATTTGAGTGTTGTTGCTGACCATGTGCCTCCCTTCATGATATTTCATGAATTTAGACATCTGATGGTTCTTTCCAGCATGAGAATATCACACAGAAAATGTCGTTTCAAACTGGTTGAATGAGCATGGCTATGATAGAGCATAGTGTTTTTCAGAGGCTTTCCCAGTCTCCGGCTCCAAAGAATCCAATAAAACACCTTGGGAATGTGATAAAATTGGACATTTGTGGGGCGAAAGTGGATCTGGAAAATCTTCAGGAATTCTGTGATGCAGTCGTGTCCAGATGGAGCAGAATCTCAGTGGAATGTTTTCATCATCTTGTGAAATTCATGCCAAAACAGAACAAAACAGAATTTCCACTTATCGGTTCTTACTAAGACATTTTATGCTTCAAAAACATAGCAGTGATTAGTCCAAAAATACGTCTGTACTGAGGGGGCATCTATCTGCCAGGACGGGTGCGTCATGTGACCACATACCTCATCATGTACTTCTATTTTGATCTCTGCGAGCGTATTAGAGGAGGATGGGTGCTCCAGATTTTGGGTCCAATTTGATAGAAAATGCTATGGGCGGAAAAGTTTATCTGTTGTAAAGGAGACTGCACCTCTGACATGGTAAAACGTGTTCGATTGACTGCACTGTCCTGGCTCAAATGCTGTTTTAGCACCGAGAGTCAAATGCTTAACTTGAACAAAGCTCGATATGGTTAAGTGTACAAAGTGTACCTAGGTGACGCAACCTTCTCTCAATTACTACTGGTAATAAATAATCTCTACTGCTGAAATGACGAACCTGTGATCCAAGAGGCAAGTAATAATGTTTATATTAGGCTTTATTTATAAAATGTAAACTACTGAACGTAAATACGATTGAAAATTTTCACCAGAGCACATTAAGCCACATTAAGCTTTTTATTTTTTACCTATGATTAAATGGGAAGAAAAAACCTCAACATAAAATTGGTAACTTTTGATTTTAAAATGAAAAGACTGGAATCTATAAAGCAGAATCTGAATCAGAATCTGAATCGATAAATGCAAACGATACTCAAACCTACAAAGAATTGATTCTGTTGAGAGCAAAGTGTTCTTAATCAAGTGCTCAGTGACTGTATATTATATTGATGGAACTCCAGTTATACCCTGATATGTAACGTTGCACACATTCGGGTGCAGATTTAAGAATGTGGAAAACCAAAAATGTGTTTCAGGTGAAGAGCTGACTGCAGAAGTGGAGGAGGCTGCTGGAGTGACGGCAAACTGATGGACGGTGCCTGGTACCAGTCTAGCCTAAAGCTGTAGGAGCCTAAAAAATGTTGGACAAGAGTGAGCAGGGAGTTCCCAGAGTTAGGCCTGAGTCCAGTATCATCCGCAATAGAGCCAGCTGTTGATAGACCTTCAATCCTGTAGGGGAGCTGAGGTCTGAGAGACTTTCCTGAATTATCTCCTGTGCCAACTCTAGTGGTAGCCTGCTACTGTGATTGAGCTGTACCTTATTTGAAAACATTACATCATAACATTATGATTCATCTGTAAACCTAGTAGTAGAGTTTATTTCGGCCTGCAGTTTATTGGCATAGGCATAGTGTATATATTTGTTTTATTTTTGTTGTATATAGTCTTAAACATTTCACCCTGTCAATTAACCACACATATAAACATTAAGATTGGTGATTTCACATTTAATACAGGGGTCGTTTCAAAAGCAGAATTGATTTCAAACAATAAAGTTTTTACCAGATAGCGATTACCTTCAATGTATGTAACAACTACTATCTTGTTGGTTATTTTAAAATACTTTATTTGTTTTAAATCTACTGTAACTTACCTGATTAGCAATTGCGCATATTAAATGTAAACAATATTTGTTTATAACCTGATTGCATTCAGTATGTATAATTGCTTATATTTAACAGTATGATTCCTTTTCATATGTATTTTAAATCAGCTCTGACACAATATCTGCACTTATGGCTTTACAGTTGAATTAGGGGTTTTTCTAGCTGAATGGCTGCTTCTGAGTGTGTTCAAGTATATATTTGACCATTTTATGCACTTGCTGTGACTTATTTAATGTCAACTATTGCTTTTTACCTGTCTCAACAATTCTAAAAGCGTATTAGTGAATGGTTAAATCATCCATTTTTCAGCGCCATTGCACAGCTCCAAGGAAAATCATTCAGTCTTATAGATTGATTTGCCAGAAATTTGTTTCAAACGAAATACAAAACTAAGCACTTGGCAAAATAGGTATTCGCGTTATACTAAGGTGCTTCAATACGTAGTTTGGACTGGTCAGACAAAAATATCGAGAGCACATTTGCTTATACAGGTCAGTGCCTTTTTGTGGACAGATGTCAGGCTTTGAAGAAAAAAAAGTCTCTGTGATATTGGTAGAGTCTGTCACCACCCGATCCACAGCAGTTGTAACACTCGTGAGTGAGTGAAGTCTGCCACTTCCCCCAGTCACAGCCAAAAGGACTGGTCTTGCCATCTGAATCCTAATTCATTCCCAGTTTGAGATATAGCATGTATATAATATGTATCTATATATAAGTGCTGTAGGATGCATTTAACCATTTCATTTAGAACTGTTGCATTGCATTTCCCTGAATTATTCCTTCAAAATCACATCTCTCCCCCTCCCTTAAAGCTCCCTGCAAAGGTACTAGAGAGATGCCTGTCACTTTTGCTTATTCCTCCTGAATAGAGGCACTCCCTCAACAGAGCCCTAAAAGCAAATAGCTGAAGAACAAACAGGTGACTCTTGGGAAATGAGTTCAGTCACATAGCACCAGAGTTGTGAGCTGACAAGCCCGAGTTGAATTTAACTTCTTGAGGAGAGAGCTTTTCCCATCGGCGTGACCTTTTTCGATGGTTAATGTTCTGAAAATAAACTCGAGTCTCCCATCGAGATCAGGAGTCGAAAGCCTTGTCCACCGAGAAACACTGCTCTTCTACTGTCGCTGGCTCATGCAAGCTGTCTGATTCGAGGCTCTGATTTATGAGTGCTCCTACACATGCTCACTCACCCCCCCCACACACACACACACGAACACAAAAACACTCTTAGGCACCCACGCTTGCTCAAACCCA
>JAUZST010014118.1:0-10740 GCA_034779995.1 Parotocinclus haroldoi
CAGTACGGCTGCAACTGGACACCAGGTTAGACGTTTTTTTTTTTTTTTTTTTTTTAATCTCTTGTTTCTTCAACGAAAAAGTGCACCAACGTATGGGCCCCAGCGGTTTTTTTCCTTCCTTTATGGACAGTAAGCAGACTTTTAGAAATAAGTTGAAACAAAGATGTAATTCATTTGATATCAGGTCTGGTGTATTCTGTTTAATTTGGTCTGTTATAACATTTACGTGTGTGTGAGAGAGAGAGAGAGAGAGAGAGAGAGAGAGAGAGAGAGAGTGGGTGTGGGTGTGTGTGGGTGTGTGTGGGTGTGTGTGGGTGTGTGTGGGTGTGTGTGGGCGTGTGTGGGCGTGAGGGTGGGTGGATGGCTATAGAAAATTCAGTTCCTTTCTGCTGATTGTTTATTATAACGTCAAGGCAAATACCATAATAATAAGACATACATTTTTCCCTTAAAATAGTTTGTATTATTTTGACATGTGCTATAAATGTCTTGTTGCATGGAGCCATTAGGGAAGGGTTACAAATATAAAAGTTCTAATTGAATGGAACTGTGGCAAACTTTCATGGAAAAAGACCCATGTCTATTTTAGACCTGTGCATTGTGAGTTTGAAAAATAATAAATGCAGTTATGACAATAAATGCGTGTGTAATTTAATGTGTTTTTCTAAAATAATAATTTCTTGATTAGAGATTTTTTTTACTCTGACTAAATTTTCTTAAGGTTAGACTTACCACTTTGGTTAAAATCAGTTGTTTTTACCATAAACTTAATTTTCTTCTTGTTTTTTTCTAATGCAGATAGCACCCAGCTTAGCAAGACATGTCAGCTTTGTGGATGAAGAGGAGGAGGTTTTGCGCATCAACCCACGTGAACATGCCTGGCTTGCAGGCTATGAGGATTACCGGCATGCAGCAGCACGGGCTCAGGAACTTGACTCTTATGTACACTTTGAGAAGGGTGATACACCAGCAAAGCATGACTACAGTTACCCAAATGAACATGGCTCGGAACTGATCAAGAGTCTACAACGTGGTGGAGCTGTGGTCTCTCAGCCACTTAGCGGCAAACAAAAGGAGGACCATGAACTGAGTTTGGCTGAACAGCAACGATGTGTTTACTGTGGGGGCATATTCCGCTATGAGGAGAATGGCTGTGGACATTGCCCTGACGCCCCAGACCCGGCACGTACTTGCATCCGGCGCCTCAGCTGCATGTGGTGTGCAGATAGTCTGCTCTACCATTGCATGTCAGACCCAGAGGGTGATTACTCGGATCCTTGCTCATGCGACACAACTGACGAGCGCTTCTGTCTGCGTTGGCTTGCTCTCCTGGGCCTTGCATTGCTCGCACCATGTCTGTGCTGCTACCCACCACTGCATGCGTGCCACAGATGTGCTGTGGCCTGTGGCTGCTGTGGTGGGAAGCACAAGTCTACTATGTGACTTTTGATTCAAGGCATTCAAGCCCCCCAAAACAGCACACTTTGAACATATGCAGGTGAGTTGTGGTATAGAAGAAGGAAACAGGATGTTTCTCCTTTTGTCTGCTTCAACCCCTATTCCATTAGGACATAAAGAAGCATGCATGTAACTGGCTTGAAGTATATTTCCTTCTTTGTATACAGTGGGGAAAATAAATGTTTGATGCACTGCCGATTTTGCAAGTTTTCCCACCTACAAAGAATGTAGAGATCTGTAATTTTTATCGTATGTACACTTCATCTATGAGAGACAGGAAAAAAATCCAGAAAATCACATTTTATGATTATAGTTAATTTATTGTAATTTATTGTTATTATATTGTATTCCATAAAATTAGTATTTGATCACCTACCAACCAGCAAGCATTATGACTCTCACAGACCTGTTAGCTTATCTTTAATAAGCCTCCTATTCTGCGATCATTACCTGTATTAATTGCACATGTTGAACTTGTTACCTGTATAAAAGACACCTGTCCACACAGTCAATCACACTCCAACCTCTCCACCATTTCCAAGATAAAAGGGCTGTCTAAGGACACCGGGGCAGAACTGTAAACATGCACAAGACTAGGATGGGCTGCAAGCCAATAGGCAACAGCTTGGTGAGAAGGCAACTGTTGGTGTACTTATTTTAAAATAGAAGAACCCCAAGATTACTGCCAACCTTTCTCGGTCTGGGGCTTGATGCAAACTTTCACTGTCGTGGGGTAAGGATGATTCTGAGAAAGGTCAGATATCAGCCCAGAACTACATGGGAGGACCTGGCCAATGACATGAAGAGAGCTGGAACCACAGTCTCAAAGATAACACACACGACATTTGCGGCTTCTTAGTAACATATTACACCATCATATATTAAAATCCTGCACACAAAGTCCCCCTGCTCACGCCAGCAAATGTCAAGGCCAGTTTGAGGTTCGCCAATGCCCATTTGGATGATCCAGAGGAAACAAGGGTAAAGGTCATGTGGTCAGATGAGACCAAAATAGAGCTTTTTGGTATGAATTCCACTCATCGTGTTTGGAGGGAGAAAAAGGAGTAAGACCCCAGGACCACCGTCCCAACTATGAAGCATTGGGGGGATTTTGGCAGTGCTTTTCTGCAAAGGGTGCAGGACGACTGCACTGTATTTAAGGGAGGAAGGATGGTGTCATGAATCATGATATTTTCACCAACAAACTCTTTCCCTCAGTAAGAGCATTGAAGATGGGTCATGGCTGGGTCTTCTAGCATGACAATGACCTGCAACACACAGCCAAGTCAACTAAATTTACAGTGACTATGTAAGAGGCATTTCAAGGTCCTGGATTGGCCTAGCCAGTCTCCAGACCTGAAACCAACAGAAAATCTTTGGAGGTAGCTGAAACTCAATGTTGCCCATTGACAGCCCCTGAAATATCTGAAGTAGATCTGTATGGAGGAGTGGGCCAAAACCCTGCTGCAGTGTGTGCAAACTTGGCCAAGAACTACATAAAACATCTGACTTCTGTTATGTATTGTATTAAATATTAAGTTCATTTTTTCTGTTGTATGAAATATTTATTGTATGCAATAAAATGCAAATTAATTATTTAAAATCATACAAAGTGATTTTTTTGGTTTATTTTGTCTAGACTGTCTCTCATAGTTGGTGTACCTAGAATAAAAATTACAGACCTGTACATTCTTTGTAAGTGGGAAATCTTGCAAAATCCTCAGGGTATCAAATGCTTATTTTCACCACTGTATCTATAGGTGGCTCTTTGGAGCCGACGTGTTAATCATGAATAACGCAGGTACTTTATACCCTCCAGAACTTGAAATATTTGTTTTTTAAATGTGTGTACTTCATTACTGACCTTCATTTGTTTTCAAGTTTGGCCAGCTGAGGGAAGTTTGCATGACGCATATGGAACAGCAAATTTGAGGTTAGTTTGAGATACTAAACCTGTAGTATGGTTGACAATGTAATTGTTTCGGATTATTTGTACTTTGTGAGTGCGTGTGTGAGTGCGTGTGTGAGTGCGTGTGTGAGTGCGAGTGAAAGCAGGACTAGTGCTGAAGCCTACATGTGTAAAGGAATGACAACATTGTATCACAGCAGAATACTGTTGTATTTAAGCCAAATTACATAAGCTGCATTGTGAGATATGTACATACTTGGTATTGATATAAATAAATAAAGTAATATTGTTTATTCCATCCACAGCCACACAGTTCTGCAGATAATGTCAGACAATGGACATTTTTTTTCTTATTTTTTCTTTGTTACACCGCACACAACCTAGGGGATATTTCAGAATGAATATGAAGTGACTTAAAAAGAAGCATTTAATTTAATTTTATTTAATTAAACAAGATCATTAGAAAAGCAAATAAAGTCAAATAAACTCAATGCAGACTAAATTATTTTAATTAAGTGGGGGTAAGCAGTATGTCAGACTGGATGAGATCATGTCAAACCACCGAAAGAGTCCCTTTCTCCCATGTTCCTAGTTTACATCAGATCAGGACACGATGATTGTAAGGCTGCAAAAAAAAAATCAGAGAAGAGGAATAGTTAACCACTCATCAAATGACAATGTTCATCAGCCCACCTTCTACAAGTTCTATAGTGTTCAGGAGATAACAGAATGCATACTACTGGTCATCGGGCATGCAGTCCAACATGATGGAGCCAATTTAAAATGATCTGGGTGCATATCCATCATTCAGTGGCAGCAGGAGACTGTCCCCACAACTCTTGCACTGCTGCATGTGTTCCTTTTTGCCAAAAGGGAACGTAGTAGTCATCTCTTGCTGTAGTGGCAGATGGGTGACCCTGCCCTAGCCTTCTTCATACTGTTTTAGTTTCTTGAGAGATTTCACAGTTTGATAATCATGCTTTGGGATGTTCAAAGTGCTGTTGGCACTGTTGTTTGCAGAGACATTGCAGGGGCTGGGAAATTGCAGGATATACACTTTCTAGATCAGTGAACGGATAGATTCTGCAACACTTTCAGAATTTCACATAGTGCATGTTCACCAATTAAATAAAAATTGTATTTACATCTCATTTACTTTATAGAGTTGACTTACTTTCGTTGACTTGGGCGTTTGCTTTTCTAATGTTCTTGTTTAATTAAAAAAGATCAAATGCTTATTTTTATCATCTTCGAATATTCCATATTTTTTGTAAGCGTTGTATTAGAAGAGTGGATGGAAGTGCTTTTTAAACTTGCCATGATGAATATCCAAAGGTTGTTTTGGGATCTTTCTTTTATCAAATTTAGTTTCAGACAACTAAATTACCAGCCAAAGGGAGAAGGAAATTATGACTGTCTGGCTTTTTGTAGCAGAAGTCTGATTTTGTAAGGGTTAGCATATATTCCTTTATATTATTCTTGAAGCAAAAATACATAACCAATATGTTTCCCCATTCAAAGATGCTGTGTTCCCTTTAACATTTAGTTCTGAACTGCAACAATATGGAAAACCTGAAACAGGACATTAGAGGGACTTTTTCCAAACTGACCTATGCTATTGGGGATGCCTTTCCTTTTGGGAAAACAAACTGCTAGCAATTCATTGGGTAAATGCTTTTGTATATTGTGTAGATTTTGCCTTAATTGTGGACTTTGCTCACAAAATAGATACATCATTATGGTTCAAAAATCAAGGCAAAGTGATTAATATTTTTGTAATATATGTAAATTACATTTAATAATTAAGCATTTTTTCATATGTGTAATATGTGAAAGAAGTTGGAGAAAAATAACATTATACAATCTGGCTGTCCAGAATACTTTTGGGTTAGGGAATAGAGCTGTTTACACGATTTACTTGTAGTGAATGTACAGTTCATGGATAATACCTTTGTGCAACCTTTGCAACAGGAAGCATGGTGAAGGAGGTGAATTCTATTGATAATATGTACAAGTATTTCTACAGTTGCAGGGTTTTTCAGTACATTAGATATCTCTGTTTCAAAAAGAAGCGTTTCACTGTTGTTCGTCCACAACACTTACTTTCTACTTTTCTTTTGAAATACTGAAATCACCCTCTTCTTTAAGGGCCTGGTTTACCTGTGTTTAAAACATAACCAAAAGCATTCTGTCTGTACAGCTGTGTGATTGGAGTTTCGCAAATGCACACATTTTGCCTGATTCTTAAAGTGCCTCAATCATAATGTTTATCTCACTGTATAATGAAAGTGTAAATAAACCCTATTGTATTGTGGTTGATCTTTTTATAACTAGAATTTTTTTAATTGTGATTTTTTTTTTGTAAAAAAGCAAAAACGTGTGTGTGTGTGTGTGTGTGTGTGTGTGTGTGTGTGTGTGTGTGTGTGTGTGTGTGTGTGTGTGTGTAATCTCTTTATTAAGAAATAACAGAAAAGAAAGCAAGAAAAATATATATTACAACAACCAAAAGTGTGGCCTGGCCAGTAAGTAGTTCTTCGTATGCTATATTTCCCAATAAAAAATAAATTGCAAAAACCTGTCTATGGCTCTGCCCTATGTTCATACTGTTTGGAGAAGTTCCCATGTGGTGTTCCAATGAACCTGGTGAGTTGTTAGAGTAAAGTGAAGTATCATTTTAGCGTTTTCATTCAAGTTTCTGTAAAAGCATGGTGAGTGCATGCTATTGGGTTGCTAGGGGTGGGAAAGAGTCTGCTGCATAGCTTGGTGACTGCAAATAGCATGAACATTTTAGTGGTTTTTCAAAATGAGCTTATTTTTTTCTTTTTCTTGTTTCTTCTTAAAGTAAAGATGTTCCTTACCTCCTAAGCCCGTCTTAGTTGAGAAGGTAGATCTTATTAATGGAGGCTTCCTAATATATCCATCTACAATAATCACTTAACATACGATGATACGATATATGATACATACTTTATAAAAAGTTATAAACATTTGTTTACTACTTCGCTGAAGACGGGTATGATTTTATTTAAATGAATAATAACTGTAATTTGTAGCTCTCTCTAAAACTGTGTCTCTGAACTATTCCTTCTTCCGTATTTCCTTTCCCTGTTCTCTATGTTGGAGAGTCGTGGAGGTAAGCTGAGGGAAGTTTTTGTTCTGAATTAGCAGATAAGAATCATAATGTTTTTTCTTTTAGTTTTCTTTATACATACTGTCATTTAGCTGCTGATAACATGATGAAAATTAAAAGTGACAAAACGGTGACCAAAGATGCAAATCTCATTAGTGATAACGAAGTTTGACTTGCAAGAAAGGACACCTAGACATCTAAGCCACCCAAGGAGGATGGGTCCCTTTCTGAGTCTTTCCAAGGTTTCTTACTTCTACAGGGAGTTTTTCCTTTCTACTGTCACCCTTGGCTTACTCAATTTTGGATTGGTCTTTTAAGATAATATAATATGGTAAAGCTGCTTTGAGACAATGAACCATTGTTAAAAACACTATATAAATAAATTTAACTTGACTTTAGACATTGTTACTGTATAGACACACATGTAGGTTGATACACAATTCCTGACATAAGGTTTTATGTTTACTATTTTGGGTCCTGAAAAGGAACATTGTATGAACAAATGCTCCTGAAGATGTATTAAGATTCATTACTGTAATAATAGTCAATAATCATTAAACATGGCTTGTTGGGTAGTAGTATTGCCTCACAGTGAGAAGGTCATGTGTGGAGTTTGCAGATCCTCCCTGTTTTCATGTGTGTTTACTCCAGGTGCTCTGGTTTCCTCTTACAGTCCAAAAATATGCAAAATATTAGATAACGGCACTAAATTGACCCTGATACAAGTATATACAGAATATGGCTAGTTTTGCTATAACCTTGAGTGTTGATTGTGGCTGTTGATGAATGGCCTTTGATGCTAAGGAGTGAGAAATAAACTAAACAAACAAGCAAGGAAGAAAAGATTAGTGATTGTGCTTGTTTCAAAGCAGCTTTACAACATTGTCATCTTAAGGCCAATCCCAAATTAAACAAACCAAGGGTGACAGTGTTGCCAAAAAAAGGGAAAAAGGGACCCATCCTTATTGGGTCCCCTAGATGTGGAAGTAGTCAAGTTTGTAGGCAAGCATGCTTAAACCCATTTAAATAAGGCCCCAATAAGATGCATCAAAATTCCCCTGTTCATCTCTTAGCCTGAATAGCCTCAGAGTTTGACCTTGCTAATAATTATTGTTGTTTAGTAATGAATTCATTAATTTGCTCTAATAACAACATGGGCTTATACAACTCCAACAAAAGTGGGACATTGTGTAAAGTATTAAGGAAACACAGAAAACACTGCTAATGAGAACAGCTAATAATAATATAGTTTTAGAATATACCTACTATTTAAAGTTGAAAGTTTGTAGGTGAAAATATAAGAATTTTAGGGCAAAGAGCTTGTGAAACTGCTGAGGCATTTTCTATTCATTTTAATTGGAGCTGATCTGTGTTCAGGAAATGATTACGACAAATGTCAGTGACTTCCTGGCTGAGCTATAGGCTGGGTTGAGCCATGGTTGGTTCTGGTCTGGAGTTTTTAGTCTGACTTCCTGGACTCAGATCATCATAACCCAGAAAATAATTACTCAACCGATTAGATATATTTGATGAGGTTTGATAACAAAGGCTTATGTCTCCTGTTTAAAGTTTAAATGGTGTTTGTAAGTGAAACTATACAGATCATTTGATATTTAGAGTGTGTTTGAAAATACTGTTTTGACATCGCTAGAGCAGGGACATTCAAAATGAATAGGGTGATTTTTGATAAAAAAGAGAAGGGAGCGTCTGATCGCTCTGAAAATTGACATTACTTATGAAATCATAGTTGGGTCCAGGTGATTTTTCTGCATCTTGCTCAAAAATTGACAGAGATAAAGCAGATGGAAAAAACAGCCCTATTCATTGTCTATGGATTTTTTTGTGCCGGAAAATTGGGGGCACTGAGTTCACAGTTCGAGATATCTCTTCGTTATGAACAAGCACACCTCACACATTTGGACCAAGTTCCAAAACAAGTGGATATCTCACTGTGGGCTGTAAAATGCGGCGATGAAACATGGTGGAACTACTACAATAATACTGTATATCATATAACAATATGTTTGCACTGCAAAGCGCAACCATAATAATAATATATATCGGATAACAATATGTTTGTGCTGCAAATTCCAACTATAATAATAATATATACCAGTCAAATGTCCCCAGACTCCAGCCCCAGTAACCCCAAGTCAATTCAATTAAATTTCAATTCAATTCAATTTGATTTATATAGCGCTTTTTACAACGTTGCATTGTCTCAAAGCAGCTTTACAGTAATACATTATCTAAAAGGCCAATCCCAAATAAGCCAAAGTCATGCATATCAATTTAAATCTAACCAAAATAATGTGTAAATAAGAATGTTTTTAGCCTAGACTTAAAACGATGATTCCCTGCTGTGGCTATTTTATTTCAAGGAACTGAAAGAATCCTGAACCTTGTGAACAAAGTAGGCAATCTAGAATGTAAGACTCTAATACTTCACTCAGATAATGTGGGGCAAGGCCGTGTAGAGCCTTATATGTTGGTTAACTGGCAACCGTGAAGTTATAAATACATGAACCAGTTTCACCTCATCAAGAAAGAATATTTCTAAATTAAGCAATATATTTTTTAAAGATTCAAGTATTTTTTTAATCAGGGGTTTAATTACTGCACATTTAAAGGATTTTGGCACAAACGCATGTAATGGGTGAATTTAAAATAATAATCAGTTGTTCTATAATACTATATATTAATTATTGAAGTAAATGTGTAGGAATTAGATCTAATAAGTATGTTGATGACTTGTTAATACAAGCTGATCAGTGAGGACAGTTCAGTATTAGTAACTGGGGTAAAAGATTATAGTCCTGAACAGAAATCTACACTAGTGCTGCATGTGAAAGGTTGTTGAATAGAGGGGTGATCTTATGACCATTGAGTTTTAGGTCTATATTTTTTCGTATTTAATCTTATCGTTAAATAAAGTTATGAAGTCATTACTCTTAAATTCATGCTGAACTTCAGAGTTACTTTCAGTGATGTTTTTTTGTTAATCTGGAGACTGTATTAAATAAAAATCTATGATATTGGTATTTTTCAAAATGATTGAGGAAAAATTTAGCTTTGGTAAGGGCCTGTTTATAGTCTGCCATGCTATTCCTCCGACTCCATGCTCTTTGCTTTGAAGTACAGCTGTAGTCATTGTACCAAGGTGCTTGTCTTTTTTTCTTGAATACATTTGACCCTAGCAGGAGCAGCTTTATCCTGGATTGAGCAAAATACACATTCTAATTGGTTGGCTGCAAGGTCAAGATTATGAAAGTACTAAGCAGGAAAGAAGTGTAAGTGTTAATCAGTGATGAATTCATTTACAACCACTGCTTTGCTTGTAGGTGATCTAATGTTTAGAATCCTAGCTTGGACACCGTCCTGTCTTATATTGCCAGGTTTACCATGAAAAGTTGTCTACAACCCCAATATGTAAAACATGTGTGTGTAAAACCTGAATAAAAACAGAATGCGATGATTTGCAAATCATTTTGCAAACTTTATGCAAACCCATATGCAACTGAATAAAATACAAAGACAAGATATTCCAAGATATTCATGTTCAAATGGATAAACTAAATTACTGCAAATATTTTGAATTTGATGCCTGAAACACGTTCCAGAAAAGGTGGAACAGGGGAAACACAAGACTGGGAAAGATGAGGACTGCTCAAAAAAGCAGTTTGTTTGGAACGTTCCACAGATAAACGGTTAATTGGAAACATGTGAGTCATCCCTCACATGTGGGACATCCCTGCTTGTTTCAGCAAGACAGTTCCAAGCCACATTCTGCACATGTAACTACAGCATAGCTTCATAGTAGAATAATGTGGGTACTAGACTGGGCTGCCTGCAGTCCAGACCTGTGTCTCACTGAAAATGTGTGGTGCATTATAGAGCACAAAATCCAATAACGGAGACCCTGGACTGTCGAGCAACTGAAGTTGTACATCAAGCTTAAACAATTAGTGTTCTCAGTTCCCAAGAGATTGCTAAGTGTTGTTAAAAGGAAAGGTGATTTAACACAGTGGTGTTAAAAATGCCTTGTCCCAATTTTTTTGGAACGTGTTGCAGGCATTAAATTCAAAATTAGTGTTTGTTTAATTGGTTTCTTTAACGCCGCTATCGGCATCAGTGGCCATCTCAGTGACACACACAAGGTTATAACCATACAATTCAATTCAATTCAATTCAATTTTATTTATATAGCGCTTTTTACAATGTAGCATCGTCTCAAAGCAGCTTT
>JAUZST010014119.1:0-35380 GCA_034779995.1 Parotocinclus haroldoi
GGACATGCAGACTCCACACAGAAAGGACCCAGGCCGCCCCGCCCTGGGATTGAACCCGGGACCTTCTTGCTGTGAGGGGGCGGTGCCGCCCCACCGAGCCGCCACAGTATGTAAAATGGTTTTCTAAATCGAATAAAGTTCCTCGGGAAAGCAGCTTAACAATCATGTAATTCTGAAAACTACGACTTGATCGTTGTAAAATAAAACGGGGACTGTGCAAAAGTCACCAAAAAAGGCATCAGAACCTGACCGCCGTCCTAACTGGGAATTAAATTCAACCAAAACAAGTCATTTGCAAATGGACTTTGTCTAGGTTTTGCATCCGATGATGTCATTTTGCGTCCTTTGAGCATGAAAGCATAACGTTCATGCAGGATAACGACCCAAAACACAGCCGTCATGGACCTACTCCTACGGTCACCTGATCAAAATCCCATCGCTCAGTTATGAGCGTTCAGTAGCATCACAAGCTAGATCTAGGGAACTGTAAGATCATGCTCGATAACATGGATCATCAGATTTGTCCCGGTCCACTGTCCCTACAGAAAAACAGGGAGGGTCGTCCTCATCCAGAGCGACGGTACAGCTGATCCTGCTCAAAGATCCAACAGCGGCATCTCAAACCCTGGACCTTCTGGTACAGAGTCCAGTACCGTCACCACTGAGCCCCACCGTGCTGCTGAAATGTTCAGGGTGATGAATATGATATGATTTGTAATGAAAAGCCAGCTTACATTTGAGGGAAATGCAACGAAATTCTGCCTTGCCATGTCCTCAAGTAGTCAGTATAGCTTAATACATTGAATCATGTAGACATGATCAAAATAATAATAATTATTATGATGATCAGGACGAATCAAACTGAGCATCAGAACGGGGAAAGAAAGGTGATTTAAGTGACTTTGAACATGGTAGAGTTGTTTCATAAATGCTGATCTACTGGGTTTTTCGCACACAGAGCCATCTCTAGGTTCTGAAAAAGAGACGATTTGCCTTGCTGATCAAATCCGACCGCTTTAAGATGATAGAAAGGTGACAGCAACTCAAAAGTTACTGGTTACAACCGAGGTATGCAGAAGAGCATCTGACAGCACGCCAAGCACACACCTTGAAGCAGGTGGGCTACAGCAGCAGAATTGCACACCAGGTGCCCAGCTAAGAACAGAGAACTAAGGCAACAAGCCACACAGGCTCACCAAAACTGGACACTAGAAGATAGCCTGGTTCGGTCAGAATTTGGCATAAATAGCATGAAAGCCTGGATCCATCCTGCCAGGATGGGGGCTTGTAATGGTGCTGGGGGAATCGAAGATGCTGGAGGGTACCATCCGAAAGTGGCTGGGGACGGACAATCCACACGCAGGTGAGACGGTCATTGTCCTGTTTTATTTTCATTTAGTTTTTTTGTTGTTCTGTGAGATTTTTTATTTTTTAAAAAGTGTTTTAGGTACATGTAGACCTGTACATGAAGAACAAGTCATACTTGTTATCAAATGTCAAATGTCTTTTGTCACACAGAAACTGCCACACAATACGAAATGTGTTGTGCAATATACAGTGCCTTGCGAAAGTATTCGCCCCCTTGAACCTTTCAACCTTTTGCCACATTTCAGGCTTCAAACATAAAGAGATAAAATTGTAATTTTTTTTTTTTTTTTTTCACAATCAACACCAACTATGATGTGGGATGTGGGATCGGGATGTGGAACGAAATTGATTGGGTATTTTAAACCTTTTTTAAACAAATAAAAAACTGAAAAGTGCAAAATTATTCGGCCCCCTTGCGTTAACACTTTGTAGCGTCTCCTCTTGCTGCCATTACAGCTGCAGGTCGCTTGGGGCATGTCTCTATCGGCATTGCACATCGGGAGACTGAAATTTTTGCCCGTTCTTCCTTGCAAAGCAGCTCGAGCTCAGTGAGGTTGGAGGGAGAGCGTTTGTGAGCAGCAGTTTTCAGCTCTTTCCACGCTGATTCTCGATTGGATTCAGGTCTGGACTTTGACCTGGCCATTCTAACACCTGGATTCGTGTGAAGCGCTCCGTTGTAGAGTTTGCTTTGTGTTTTGGGTCGTTGTCTTGTTGGAAGATTAATCTCCGTCCCAGTCTCAGGTCTTTTGCAGACTCCAACAGGTTTTCTTCCAGAATGGTCCTGTATTTGGCTCCATCCATCTTCCCTGTCCCTGCTGAAGAAAAGCAGGCCCAAACCATCATGCTGTCACCATCCTGTTTGCCAGCGGGGATGGTGCGTTCGGGGTGATGAGCTGTGCTGCAACACGTTTTGCATTGTGGCCAAAAAGTTCGATTATGGTTTCATCTGACCGGAGCACCTTCTTCCACGTGTTTGGCGTCTCCCAGGTGGCTTGTGGCAAACTTTAAACGAGACTTTTTATGGATAACTTTGAGAAATGGCTTTCTTCTTGCCACTCTTCCATAAAGGCCAGAGTCTCCCACCTCAGCTGTAGATCTCTGCACTTCATCCAGAGTGATCATGGACCTCTTGACTGCACCTCTGATCAGTCTTCTCCTTGTTTGAGCTGAGTTTAGATGGACGGCCGGGTCTTGGCAGATTTGCAGTGGTCTGATACTCCTTCCATTTCAATATGATCGCTTGCACAGTGCTCCTTGAGCTGTTTAAAGCTTGGAAAATCTTTTTTGTATCCAAATCCGGCTTTAAACTTCTCCCCAACAGTATCTCAGACCTGCCTGGTGTGTTCCTTGATCTTCCTGATGCTCTCTGCGCTTTAAACGATACTCGGAGACTATCACAGAGCAGGTGCATTTGTACGGAGACTTGCTTTCACACAGGTGGATTCTATTTATCATCATCAGTCATTTAGGTCAACATTGGATCAATCAGCGATCCTCACTGAACGTCCGGACCGAGTTTGCTGCACTGAAAAGTAAAGGGGGATGAATAATATTCATTTATTATTTTCAGTTTTTTAATTTATAAAAAAAAAAAATATTAAAATATCCAATACATTTCTTTCCACTTCATGTTATCTCTTTAGCATCTCTTTAGTTAGTTATCTCTTTAGCATCGCCCCGGCTGCTTTACCGAACAACAAAAGAGGAACCACCTACGTGTCGTGCTGGTTCGCTCCTCGCCCCTGGTTACTCACCGCGGAATTTAGCACGTCCTCCGTTTCACTGAGGTACTCCGGTCTCTTCACACCTCCAGTAAATATGTCCGTGGGTGGATTGGCTGGTTTGAATGTCCATTATTCATAGCGTATTTTCACGCTAACAGCCCGCCCGGTGTTTCTGATTCACCAAAACGCTTCAAGATGAACGAGTAAATACATAACCACTCAGCATCATTCTTTGAGCTCTTCTGGGACTGTGGTGGCCTAGTGGTTAAGGTACCGGACTATAGACCAGAAGGTGCGGGGTTCAAATCCCACCTGTGCCACAGTTGGGTCCCTGAGCAAGGCCCTTAACCCAACATTTCTCGGACTGTAAGTCCAAGACCGTATTAACTGTAAGTCGCTCTGGATAAGGGCATCTGCTAAATGGCACAAATGTAAAGCGAACCTCACAGATTGAGCTAAGAGCTCGTGTCTAGGCTTTGTATGTTTGCTTTTTATATTTATTTACACAATTCTTCGTATCTTTGAGACAGTAAAACTCCCTTTTAAAACATATCAGAACTGGCAACCAATGAAATATGAACATGCAGCTGAAGCAAGTTCACTTTAAGCTTTAGGAACTCCATGATTTCCTGTCTCACTGGAGAGATGTAGCTTAAGCTAAAGCTCCTTGTTTTCTTCGCCTCATCCTCCCGTGATGGTTTACAGTGGGGCTCAGATCATATGTATAAGTGATAAGTTGTCAAGTTTTCCACCTTTTTGTGTGGATTTGGATTAGCTCCAGTCATAACCCAGTTTTAGCTTGAAGGCTATCGGTCGGTGCAGCTACAATTCTCTCACCATCTAAACCAGGGGGTAAAAGGGGATTTAAAATGATTGCTGTACTGTGTATTAAATACGGGGGCGATTCTAGGATCAGAGCTTCACGGGTGCTAAAGCAGTTTTATTTTGATGTGCAAAAAAATACTAAAAAACTGCACATTTGAGAGTAATGTGTAGTTTTTGGGCAGGGGAAACACAGTGAAAACAAAACAGTCCTTCAGTGCTGAACCTGTGAGCCACAAAGTGTAACAAAATGAAACTGTATTAAAAGTAAAACATAAAGAGTCGTAAACAATACGTGAGAAATTATAAGGTTAGTAAAATATCATCTATAAAGTATGATCTCTTGTTTTAGGGGTGCTGGGACTCACTTCAGGGGCTAGACACGCCCATGACTCACCCCTCAGCTTCACGTCTAAAGAAATGCGCAGTGTCGTCATAAACTTTTTAAGGAATACAAGACTAATAGATATAATCTAGTTTTTAATTTATAAATTTAAGTTCTGTGCAGCTCCTATCCACATTTCAGTCTAGTTAAAGGCGGTTTATTAGACTAGAAATTAAAACTATAGTACCATATATTTTCGAACCAGTCAAAAGTCTTGTGCTGCATCGTGGACTTTTCCCAAAGGCTGTTAAACCATTGTTGAGGTTTTTTGGTTCTTCAGACGGTCTCTACGTTTCTTGTCCCCCACAGTCCCGGTTTCTCTGACTTTGGCTATGAGGGGTAACAGCGCTGTGTGAAACTGGTGATCTTTCTGGGTGTCGGTTGTTGAAGTCTGTTGCTATGATACGGCAGCTGAGTTCCCCGAACACTAAAATCATCAATTCCATCTTCAGTTACCTGTGATGAACAACAAAAGTTTAGAACT
Organism: Parotocinclus haroldoi; assembly: GCA_034779995.1. Lineage (NCBI taxonomy): Eukaryota > Metazoa > Chordata > Actinopteri > Siluriformes > Loricariidae > Parotocinclus > Parotocinclus haroldoi. Next base: position 4,784 of record JAUZST010014119.1, read on the forward strand.
TTGTGTTGATAACTTTTGAACCACAAGAGATGTTACAAATCTGATCACAGCAATCAATTTCTGATAGAATTCTGATCTACTTTGATATCCTACATGACCTCCTTCCTATTGGAAAAAAAGTCATTGATCCAATATGGCGGCCTTCAAGATGGTGACCATGTTCCAGACAACCCTTCACCCAATACTTTCTGGGGTATTCAGGTATTCATTTTCTCTTTACTTTCTGAAATAAAAAGAAAGACTTTTGATTCACTGAGTACAGTATTTATTGAACATCGATTTTTTTATGGATGTTTCTTTTTCCTGCCTCGTCCCAGTAAATTGCCATAGTGTTGCCCACTGAGCCGCCCTAAGAATGTTTCCTGTTAACCATATAAGGAGTGTAGAAACTTTGGACTGTTCAGGCTGAAAAAAATGCAAGAAAAACTCCGAAAAAGAAGCACAGACACTTCTGTATACTAACAAGGATGCTTCATGGATTCTTTTGTTGTTTATTTTGGGAGGTAAAATCTGTGCTGAGGTCAGAGTAGGAATATTCAGCCCTGAGAGGGTCGTGCATGAACAATACTCGACCTAAACTCCAAGGAACCACAGTTGGTGCCATTTACAACTTTACTCATGTTACCTAGAACTATTAACCATTCCAAACTGTTTAGTAAACGTTTACAGCTCTAATAACAGGGCGAACCTCTTAAACTCCAGGACCTGTATTTGGTTCCACTTTGGTTCTGCCCAACACGCGGTAGCCTGTTCATGGTACTCACCACTGCTTTGCCAGTTTTGGAGAGATTCAGATAGAGCTGTCTGGCCATAACGATTTTGGCTCTATCGAATTAAGATCTGGAAACTGTGACGGCCAAGGAAAAAAGAAAACCTCATTTGTCGTGTTCCTGAAACCAGTCGACGAATCTATGACCCTTGAAGCATGGTTCATTGTCTTGCTGAAAGTGTCCTTCTGCCAAAGGGTAAACAGCTGCCATGATGGGGTAACTTGTAAGGGGTAAATGCCCACCATTACTCTACCTCCAGCTGCCTGAACTGTAACCACGTGACATTACGGGTACCCATTATATCTGGCTGCAATTTGGTTGATTGTCCAGCACCGGTTCATCAGAACGAGTCTTGAAATCTTCCTCTGTCCCCTTTCATCGATGAGCTGTTGACTTCCTAAAACTCCTCGTCCATGGTTCCCCAGGTGGGGAATAAACTCCCCCCTTCCGGACACTCAATTCACTCAATACACTCAATTTTTAAGACCAGTCAAAGAACACTTATTTATGCAGGCTTTTGTTTCGACTTGGACTGGGATGAGTGATCCCTCTTGGCTGTGTTACCTTCTGGTTCTTCCCTTTCCAGCTATACTGCTGCAGTTAGTCCTGCCGGAGTTTCGTGCTACAAATGTTATAATGAATTATTCATTCATTATCTTCACCTAATCCACAGGGGGTCACAGGCCGGCCAGTGCCAACCCGGCAACTCTGGGCGCAAGTTCAGGAACAACCCTAGACAGGGCGGCTAAACCATTGTAGGACACACACACGCACTAAGGTCCACTTAAGAGACACCAATTAACCTAGCACGCATGTCCTTAGGACTGTGGAAGGAAACCGGAGTACCCGGCGTAAACCCACGCAGACACGGGGAGGACATGCAGACTCCACACAGAAAGGACCCAGGCCGCCCCACCCTGGGATTGAACCGGGACCTTCTTGCTGTGAGGGGGCGGTGCTAACTAACTACATTTGCCCTTTTCACTCCTAGCTTGTGTTCGGGTACCAGTTCCAGCTCCACACACTAAGAACATCTCCTAGGACATTCTAGTGTGTGGAGAACAAGTTACCTCTGTCATCAGCTCCACCAGCACCACGCCTGGGTCCCAGCACAGGGCAGTTACACCCACCGTCCTCCAGTTGTCTGGGGATGATGAGGCGCCAACGGTTTTCCCACTGAGGATTCAAGATCCTGCGTTGTGTCCTGGACTACATGACGCCGATATTCCTTATCTTATGGCTTTATCTATTAGTTCCTTAGATTCTGTTATTCAATCTAATACTACAGACTTATTGGACTACTTAGAACATTTAGTTAAGTCTCTCAATTAAACCACCCAAGCTTGGGAGTTTTTACTTTCCTCTGTTGCTGTAGGTAACAACCCCCCTCGTTTTAGGATTGGCCTTAGATAGTGGAAGATAATCTAAAATGTTAAAGGTGCTTAGAGACAATGCTCCATTATAAAAAGCTCCATAGAAATCAATCGGACTCGACTCGACTCTGGATGTACAAACGCAGATGTTATGTTATTTCTGCAGGGCTCCATTCCAGTGCCTGATTTATATATCGCTTTCTCAAAAACACAAGACTTTTATCTCGTGGCATGCCATTTAGGCTGAAGAGGTAAGGCTGATAAAGTTTATGAACCCCTTGATGCAGATAAGCGGCAGGACAGATGAAGGTGATCTATATGTATGATCTGTATGGATGTCCTTATCTCTCTTCGGATAGATGTGTACAGTAGATGATGGTTAATGAGACACAGGGAGGGAAGGATGGAGACGTGAAACAGGTCTTCCCACTCTTTGTCTGTCTGTCAAGTATGGAACGCCTGTTTCAGTGGGCGGAGTCAAGACAGGTAAGTGGACTTTTAACTCGTGGGAGTGAAGGCAGAGCTGCGCAGAGAAGTGAGGTGAGAGACGGACGGACTCGGTGAGACAGGCCCTGTAGACGCAGAACATAAGGACGGCCAACATGTCCAGCACGTACAGGAACAGTATCAGCGGTCCAACGCAGATCAGGCAGTAAGTCCAGCATTTTCTATAACATATATATATATATATATAAATATATATATAAAACATATAATGAATGTCTTACAGAGATGTTATGCTGGTCTGTTTTTATATCTTATGTTTCTTAATATGGACTAAAAAAAATCATCCATCCATCAGATCCATTTCAATATGTGCTCAGATCAGATGTGTTGTGTGTTTTATTGTGTTTCTGCATTGCGAATTGTCCGATGTGAGTTTGTACTGTATGCAGCCTGATCACGCACAAGGTATCACTATCCACCACCATCAGGGGCAACTTGAGAAGGTATTACACTGGGCCCCTAAAAAAAAGAAAAAAACATGTTCTCGAGATTTTTAGGGCCCCTGTCCGTCACAGGCCCTGATAATCTTTGTAATTTCCTAATATTATGATGATTATTATTAGAGAAGTTGAAGCCCAAATGTGAGCTCCTGCATCCAAGATATGTTTTCTAATAAATAAAAACAGGCAGAAAGAAAAAAAGATCGGTAAAATGAGCAACATAATAAACAAACTGTATGTCAAACTTTGTTGGGTTTAGAAGGAAAATCATTTTAAACACCGATTCTGATGCCGTATTTGTTTGGTTTACTGGATTTGACGATCCATATGGAGCGATAAACACACTTTTGGTGATAATCACCAGTTGAGGTGGTTCAGGCATCTGATAAGGATGCGCCCTGGACCCCTCCAGCTGGAGGAGGGGTAGATCCGGCACCCACTAGGGGGATTATATTTCCTGGTTGGTAGATGTTTAGGAGGACTAAGTTTTGACTTTAAGTTTTAAGTCTATGTTTTGGAATGCATGAGCAGAAAAATATGAGATAAGATGGGCTTGTGTTTATCTTTATCTTTATCTTTGCTATAAACTCCATATTTATGGATGCACCAATCGAATATTTTTCCATCCTATAGCTGAACTTGCTCTTCGGTTTAAAATCTATAGACCTAATTATGTGGAAGTGATTATACGGTCATTCTTGTAAGGGTAGCAGACCCTAATGGAACGATCAGATTAAAGTAAACATTACCAGCATCATACAGAACTTGCTAAGAAACACATTTCTAAAGCAGGCAGGACAACGAATCTGGATCACCTTCCTTTTTCCTGCTCTGCATTTCATTCAGTCTGCTGGATCGTGAGCTGCAGACGGTTTTCTCTAGTACACATGACTCAACACCTCTCAGAAGACCTGTGCACACTCGAGTGTCATTGAGCAGAGCTGCCGTGCCGTGCCTGCGGTTTGAGAGTCGACCCTGGAGCAGTTACAAATAGAAATTTGGCAAACGAAGTAAAATTCATACGATTCGCCGAAATGCATCTGACCTACCCTGTTGTTGGTTTTATGTTTATATTAGATCACTTCCTAACTCTGCGATCCCAGAGAGTAGATTAGACATTGTTAACATCTGTTATTGGCTCGGCAGCATCCACTGACGGGCCTTACTGGAGATAAGAGGTTTACTCTCATCGTGGCACCTTCAAACTGTTCGCTCCGTCTTTTACGGTTCTCTGGATAAGAACCTCTGTGACTAAATGTAAACCAAAATGATGCTGGCCAAACCATGCTTCAATCTAGGGATGGCGTTCTCAAGGTGTCCGGTTTGCATCATACACAAAGCCCAACAAGGATTTTGTCCGACGTTCTTCCATTCCAACATTCCTTTGTGTAAACTGCAAAACCTGAATTCTTTCTCATTTTCACTCCTCTTTAAATCCCAGATTCTCTGATTATTGCTCTCCTTAACCTGTCGCTGGCGTTTGATGGATGGCCTTGCTGCTGTGCCACATTCTTTCCACGATGCCCAAAATCGATACGTGCTTCTTAAGCTTGCGCCAGACTTGTTCCAATAGCTCCTTGGTTTTCATGCTGCCTGTGTAGATATGCTCTCAATCTTTGGTTCCTTTCTTATGGTAGGTGGTTTTTTCAAGCATGTGCAGTTCTCACAGCAGAGGGGCTGAATACTTATGCTTAGGATTGATTTTTTAAATCTGTATGTCATTACTATAACTATAATTGAGCTGCCTGACACGTCAGTACTATGGACGAGTTTGTTCAGGTTCATTCCCTGTAATTACAATTATGTTTGTCGGAGTGAAAATGCGAAAAAGGTTCAAACGGGCGAAGACTTGTGTACGGAACTGTATTTATGACTGGTGTTACCGTAGGGAAGGTATAAAAGGTATGTAATGGGGCAGGGTATGATGGAAGGTCACGTATAGGGCTGCTGGGAGATTGTATGTAGTCTAACGGTGCGATAAGAAATTACTACAGCCAGCGCAGCATTGTGGGCATTAGGGTAATGCGATAGTAACAGCAGTATAGTATGGTAGTATGGTTGTGCTTGGCTATTGGTTATTATACTCTTGCTCCACATCCGTAGTCGTTAAACAGTCATTAGCAGTGGATCTTTAAACCTTAACCTGGCAGATGTAAATGATTATTGAAGGGTTGCCTCACCCATGTGCATTCTGTCAGCAAAGTGGCCGATTTGTTTATCTTTATGATAGTCCTCGCCCATTCCGACGGCTTGGCTCTGAAGCAATTAGCGTTCGCAGGGCGCTGCGAGTGAAGCCGTAATCAGATTCACGTCTGCACACGTGCATGTGGATGCAGAGCCTGCACGATAACGCTTTGTGAGCAACTCGACACCATTAGTGAAAGTGCACACAAACGCACTTTCCCTGACACAGACACGGAATGAAGCGCTGGCGCTACCGCGTTTCCCTCACATGGTGCCGGAGAACATGGAGGAAAAGAAGCCAAATGTTGTACAAAGTGACATAGGGTATAGAGGTGTCACGGTGGGTTCGATTCCCAACCCAGTCGCTGCCTGTGTGGAGCTGACGCTGGCTCTGACTGTGTCTGATACAGTAGGTCTCCTTCAGGTCCTCCTATTGTAGTGGCACCATTGCCTTCTGTATGTTAATAGTGTCTAGAGTCAGGGGCGTCACTAGAGGGTTATGACTGGGGGTGCTAAGCTTTGATTTGGGGGTCCAGTGGTTAGTCCCTTTGGAGAATTTTAAAATGACCCACAAATGTCTTCATTATGAAACTGGCATTAAATGTGAAACATAGAAGATTTCTTTAACGTGGCACAACATTCAAAGTTTGTGTCACACACCTTACAGATCTCAAACCTCACCATCCATTTACGAGCCAAATCTACAGATCAGCTAAAGATAACATGATCTTAACTTCAGTAGCAGGTCCTTAATACATGACTCGAATATGACTGGCACAACGTGACTTTTTACAGCAGAAAATGTGTTTCTCGTTACCATTTTTGTTTAGCTAAGGGAATAGTAACAGATATTAACAAGTCCCCAGTATTTCCAGTCAGGACAAAAGGTCTTTTGGTTAAAACCCCAACGAAAAGTTATGAACCAGAAGTGTTAGTACCAGCCGAAGAGTTTTTTAAATTCTTAAATCCAATAAATAAATACATTTTATGAGAGAACTACTTTTAGATCTACTTATCTTTCATTATTTGAACTGGGAACAGGTGAGATTTTATATGTGTCGCTTTATCTCGGATGTTTTTTTTTTATTTTAGTAAAGCGGTCCCGAGCACGTTTCAATGACGTTATGGGGCAGCAGCATCTCCCCCAGGTCCTAATGCCCCACATTTGTTCAGAATATACACTGCAGATATGGAGAGATAGGACATAGATAAGTAAACTATTGATGATTTCATCCGATAATGCATGTTTATTTCTTCAGGGTGTCTCAAGAACATTTTAGGGGTCCCTAAAACAGGTATAACCGGGCATATGTCTAGGGTATGGGTTGTGAAAAGGGAACACTAATTCCTAAACCAAGGATGAGCCTCAGAGTACACCTCGCACCGTCTGTAATTAATAGCATGACAATCTGTACAAGTCTAGGTTTATTAGTTTGCTTTTACAATAAATAAACAAAAGACGTTATAAGTGTGGAGACTGGCATGTTCTCCTTTCGGGTTTCCTCCTGGGGTTTTTGGGTGAAATCTTTATTGAAGGGGGAACGACTGATATGTAAAAGGCGTGAAAGTAAGATGGTTCAGCAGAGTCTGAACTCTTTATAGACAAGAAAGTGTGTGTCAGTGTGTGGTATGCAGTTTTTCAGGTCTGTAGCCCGGCCAGAAAGGAAACTCCAGTAGATTAAATTAATAACACACAAACACACACACACACACACACACACACACACACACACATACACACATACACTCCCTCCTCACTTTTCATTCCGTGGATTAGATCTGGATTCACTGTGCTGTTCAGTTTCTCTTCATATATCATGACGTGAACCTACACACACCTGGAAAGAAAAAGAATAATGAGAATAATATAACTTCACAAAGTGATTTACTTTAAACATTCCACCATTAATAAAGGAATCAGCCCAAATCTATGACAGATAGGAGGTACAGAAAGTTTTTGAGTTCCAGGTTCGATCTGCGCCTTTGAGTTACTGTTTGTGTGGAGTTTGGTATGTTCGGCAGTGTTCATATAAGTTTCCTTAGTTTTGGTACCTCCTGCCGTTTTGAAACATGCCTTCAGGTGGACTGGCTGCTCATAATCGGCTCTAGCGAGTGAAGGCAGGATCAAATTCACATGATTCTGGTTCTTCTCAAAGATATTATTTATTTGTCTCAGGGACTATTTGTCTTAGTTTCCTTGCAACTGCTAACTGTGGGTTCTTCATTTGGAATCTAGACTCACCTCATAGACTCTAAAATTACACGTGCTATTCAATTCCTTATTTAGTTAATGAATATTAATATCAATAAAGCTTATAAATGGTTCAAATAAACTGGATCAATGTATTTGACGGATGCCCTCGTACAGAACAACCTACCGTAAGTGAGTATTAAGGACTTTGCTCAATAGTGGCGTTAAGGCAGAGGTGGGAACTGAACTCAGAACATTTAGACTAGTAGGCCACGCCCTTAAATACTGAGACCCACAACCTGAACTTTCTGTCCCAGGCTCTGTCAGGACTCATGGGGAATTTTTATCAGGATGTAGCACGTCACTAAAGTTAAGAACCAGACTGTATTCTGATTTTGTCATTTTTATACCCATAAACTCATGAACCCTGGCCTGCATGGCGGCTTATTCACTAGAAGAAGCATGTGCCAGCACTGCTCCGTTGGGTCTGACCAGAGAGGGTCACAATTACCTTTCCCAGAGTGCTTTGTGGGCCAGTTAGCCCAAACGTCCTTTATGTGTTTGGTAGGCTGTATGTATGGGACCACTCATTTAAACTCAGAGACTATTTATTTGGGTTTATACGTTCAAAGAGAAGCAGTCAATAGCTGTTTGTTGCTCTGGTACATATACGCTACAATATATGTATTATATGGGAGATTACTACAGCGAAAAGGGCAGCACGGGGGCTCGGTGGGTAGCACTCCCGCCTCACAGCAAGAAGGTCCCGGGTTCAGTCCCAGGGCGGAGCGGCCTGGGTCCTTTCTGTATGGAGACTGCATGTCCTGCAAGGGTTTACTCCGGGTACTCTGGTTTCCTCCCATTGTCCGAAGACATGCGTGGTTCATGGTTAATAGGTTAATTGATGACCCTAAATTGGCACCGACTTGATTTGGTTTGAGTTTGTAATCAATTCTGGGTTTAGGTTGTATATCGTACCCATACTCAGCATTCTTGGGACCGTCCCTGGATCTATCTGAGGACTAATTAATAATGGATTATTATGTCACTTCAAATACAAGTGCATTACGCAATAATAGCAAGTGAGTGACAGTCCAGTTCTGGTTTCACAAGCCACCGTGGAATGGCTGCTACGGCTACAAGCGTACCTGGCTGCCGGTACTCAGTCCCTGATTAACTTAACCGTGGCTGACAGACTTTGGCCCAAATATGGCCCACAGAATTCGTGCCATTGCCATAACTAAGCATAAAAATCTGGTGAACTCCAGTGAAACTGGATCTGTGATGAAACGGACTGGACCAACAGGTGCTGCGGTGCTCGATCGAAGTTTCTTTATGAGCTGTCAGTCAGTGATTAATGTCACAGGCACAACTATCTTGTCTATTGTGTTTGTTGTTTTGTCTGGATTGTGCGTTGGGTGTGTACATAACCAGTGACCCGTAGCTGTTTATTCTGTAGCCATGAATACTTCTGAAAGGAAATTCCAGAGTATATTAAGTATGGAATGTGTGTAGGTGATGTGTGTGTGTGTGCGCGTAGGTGATGTGTGTGTGTGTGTGTAGGTGATGTGTAGAAAGTTATATTTTGTCTAATGTGTAGTGCGCTTGGGTTGTGCGTGGCTGCTTGGGGGTATTTTTATTTTATATTATTTCTGTTCTTTTATTATATTTAATATACTCTACACTAATATATGTAATTTCTAAAAAAAAAATGTATTATATTTTATTGATGATATTTTATTCCTATAATAATCTCTATATAGCTTCTGTGTATTTTAACTATAATTATGAATGTATTATTTAAGTAATACAATTTAATTCTTACATAGTGCATCATGGTCCCTTTTTTACTCTTGGTTCTCCCAGGGTTTCTTTTCCATGCCACTGTTACCCTAGGCTTGCTCACTTGGGGCTACAGAGATAAAGCCCAAATAAAGCTTGTTATTAAAAATAACGGCTGATGTAGAGGCTAACAAAACCACATCTACATACCTCCTGTTCATTGCTTTGCTTTAATTGTTTTAAGAATGAACTCGGTGTTCTTTGTAAAAGACTGCAGCTTGACGGTGTTTTAGGCCTAGATATTGTATGTATTTATTTTCCCGGTCCCGCCTGGCTCACCGACTGTGGATTCTAATCTTTCAAATCATTTTTTAACATAAATGAACAGACAATTAGTTGGCTATGAGCATGGCTTGGTACAGCATGGAAAAGGTCAAAGAAAAAAAAAATGCGATGCTTTTTACATTTCCTTTGTCTTTTTGACTTTATTGCAGACAGGATGAACCTGAGAGATTTCATGTTTTTTTTGTTTTTTTTTCTTCTGGTCAATAAACAGCCATTGCTGCATCTCAGGCCTGCAACACATTCCAAAAAAAGTTTAATCATTTATCACTTAGATCACTTTAAAATTAAAATTTGATCACGGATTATAACAAGCGATTTAATGTTTCAGGTGCTATTTTGTTCGTTGTTGATCAGGACGGGGTCCTCCCCCCAAAAAAACATTCTCTATTGGGGTCATGGCAGCAGACGGGCCAGTCCAGTACCTGTACCCGATTCCTCTACAGCCATGCCTTTGTAATGTGTGCAGCATGTGGTTTTGCATTGTCTTGCAAAATGTCTAAAATCTCGGTGTACTTTTCTGCATAAATGCTGCATCACAGATGAGCCAGATGAACCCCATACCAGACAGAGTCCGGCTTATGGACTTATTCCTCATAACAGTCTGGATAGTCCCTCTCGTCTTTGGTCCAGAGAACCTGCCCATTTCTTCCAAATAGACTGATCTATTAAATAATGAATACGACTCTTTTTGGAATGTGTTACAGGACTGATTTTTTTTTTAATGAAATGACGTCAGCCAGAAAAAAACATGCCTAATCAAGCACATTTTAATGGCTGAGTGATGCATAAATCCATGTCTGTCATTTGACTGCTAATGTACCTAATGTGTGTTTGTTTGCAGGAATGACATGGCTGCACTGATTGCCCGTCTGCAGAACAACATGGAGCAAGTGGCAGAGAACATATTTCGTTCTGAGGAACTCTTGGATCAGGTAACACTCAAAGCTTTCATCCTGGGCTAATGCAAAGGGGCTGTCTTTACATCAAGGCCACCCAAGAAAGTCGGGTCCCTTTTTGGGTTTTGGTCGTCTCAAGGTGTCTTCCTTCTTTATTCAGGGAGTTTTTCCTTTCCACTGTCGCCCTAGGAATTTGGGATTGGCCTTTTAAGATAAGATAAGGTTGTAAAGCTGCTTTGAGACAATGCTCCGTTATAAAAAGCGCTATAGAAATAAATTTGACTTTGAATTACTGGTAAAATTACTAGACTATTAAGCTAAAGGTTGTGGGTTCTAGACCCAGTACAGCCAGAGTGTTGGGCTGTTAAGAAAGGCCCTTATGCCTTAAGTATTTTGATTGTATCATGGAAGACTGTCAACATTCTTGCTGATAAATCTACTAAAGATTAAATACATTGCGTTCGGACATCGTCCAATCCATACAGAATTTTATATAATATTATATTTTTATATTCTGCGTATTCTTTATTTAAGTTTTAGTGGTCATTGCTCTTTGTAGTTCTATAATTGCAGTCTGTAGACTCTACAGTGTTTCTCTACATCCTTTCTTTGTCCCCTTCATTACTCTGTTCTCTGATGGTCAGGACGCCCAAAGGACCAGCACAGATCAGGTACTGTTTGGTTCTCAGCTCTGCACTGACACCGAGAGGGTGGTGTACTAGCATGTGCTGAGCTGCTACGATTACATCAGACATAGCGCTGCTTTTAGTGTGTTCCTGTACACTATAGGGTCCCAAATTCAGTACTGTGCAATTAGTATTTGTTTCTTTAGCAATGATATAATGTCCCTATATAACATGTTGTCAACAACTGGACCCAACCATTTCAAACTTGGATTTGTCACTCCGTAATCCCATTATCCACTGATCTTCATTCCAATCGTTGTGAGCTTTATGAGCATATCTTTACATACCTCTGCACTCTGTCCCCCTTTCGACAAAGTGTTTTCTGGGCTCCTACCCTTCCAAAACGACCATTTCTGATCGAGATAAATCCTCGTACATCTAATCTAACAGTGGTCTAACACTTTTGCATCTTTAAAAAGTATGACCTAGTGACATATGGCTGCACTCGCACAACGTCCAGGTCACGTAACGTTCAATTTCACAGCCGATAACGTGCTGTAGTGGACAGATCTGTACAAAGAAGGGATAAGGAATTTTAAAAAGTAAATAATAGGTTTATTTGACAAAAAAATACTTTCATTTCCCCTTCATGATAACATTTCTCTCCCCTTAGGACTCGGACAATGTGAGGCGTGGTAAAACTCTGACTCGGCGCATTGAGGTGGCGGATATTCTGACCGAGACCGAGATGCTGCTGAAAGAGCTTTACTTTGACCTGGACAGAGTGATGAATCTTCAGGACCCAGAATTCAGCGATCTTGAATTTGAGTGAGTGAAGTGAAGTCGCTTATAAACCCCAAATCAGAGAAATGCTCACAAAAATGAGAGGATATTTTAGAATTAATATGAAGAACTGCTGGATAATCTGATCCTGCCCATGCTCCATCACTGTCCGTGTGTTTTGGCACTCTTGGGTGATCATACACCCTACTGGACACAATACGGGGGCACCCTGGTCCAGTTTAACATTCTTGTGTTCACCCCCATAAATAGATCACTTACTACTCGATCACCATCGCTGAGTTTGTATCTCATTTACGTAATCAAACAACTTTTATTGCCTTTTTATTTGCTTTACGGATTCACTGATAATTTTAAAATCTATTTTGTTTTAAAATCTATTTCTTTTACTTACTATATTACTGAATTAAATATTAATATTGATTTAAATTGTATTATTTACTTCATTTTATCCTATTATTGAATAGAACCCATGGAGGTCGGGTCCCTCTTTGAGTCTTGGTTCCTCCCAAGGTTTCTTCCTTATACTTTCAGGGAGTTTTTTTCTTGCCACTGTCACCCTAGGTTTGCTCAATTTGGGTTTGACCCTTTTAAGATCATATAAGATTGTAAAGCTGCTTTGAGACAATGCAGATGAAAAACGATCCCCTCATCTTTGTAGTGTAATAATGCTTGGCAAACAGCCAACAATCTGAGAGAATGATGTGACAAACTTCAAACGTTATTTATTAGATAATGAAATGACTCATTTCTGTATATCCTGCGTTTCAGAGTGCAGACAAACGTGTTTGCTGCATTTAAGTCCAGGGTTGCCAGATACAGCGCGGAAAATAAGCCCAAACAAGCCAAGTCTCTTGCAATAAGCAGACCCGGCAACTGTGTTGAATTCTGCATCTCTTGGCAACAGCTAACATAGGCAAACCCAGTAGTTGTAGGGAAGCTACATATTTCTGGTTTAAAAATAGTAGTAAACTGCATTGTGGTCGTCGTTTCAAACGTTTTTTTTATTCTCCGGTTTTAGTGTGAGTGATCTGCACAATCGCTGGTCTAAATGCTGCGCTGCGTACCACGATCTGTACAAGCAGGGCCTCAATCTGGATCTCTCCTCACATGTTGACTGGCCTCAGCTGCTCTCCATCGAACTGGTAAGAAACCTGCTCTTCCTTATCCTCTTACCTAGCTAGGTTTTTTTTATAAAACACGTCCTTGCAAGATGAGTCCTTGAATATTTACTGGATTTGTTTATTCCGCTGCTTGTTTGATCCAGAATCAGATCCAGAGGGCCGACTATGGACCCAGTCTTTTGGATGTGGAGAAGCAGATGGCTGCTCATGTTGTTCTGCATAAAGAGATTGAAACGTATCGCTCCCGAACAAACTCAGCGGTGAGTAAACACGCCGGGGTAAATAGTTCTATAAGTAAATAATATGTTCTGCCGTTCACATGGCAGTGAGCTCTAAACTATGTGTAGCATATTTAACTGGGTGAACTCATAAACCAGTCTGAGATGATCTGAGCTTTGTGACATGATCCTGTTATCCTGCTGGAAGGAGAGATCAGAAGATGGTACAGAAGATGCTCATGAAGGGGTCAGCAATGATATGTTTCTCCAGCCAGTCATTCATCCAATCTTTGGTGAACCAGTGTGAATTGGAGCCTCAGTTATCTGATCTTCACCTGTTGTAGCCTATCTGACTCAAAGTGTGATGGGTTTGTTGTGCATTTAGAGATGATATTCTGCATGGTTATCTGAGTAACCTGTCCGTGATCTCCTCTGATCTCTGGCATTTTCACCCAGAGATCTGCCCTGCCTGGATATTTTCTCTTTTTCGGACCATTCTTTGTAAGCCCTAGAGATGGCGCTGTGTGGGAAAATCCCAGTAGATGAAAGGCCCAGATCTCATTTTTGCTCGGGTTTCAAAATTTCCAAATCTCTAGAGCGACTTATGAATAGTGCATCTGAAATTGCAGAGACAAGATTTATTTGGGGTTTTTCTCCGCAGACGTTCGCATTATTTACTGTTAATGAAGGCTGATGTAATTAGCGGTAATTAAATACAACAACGGAAGTCATTAAAGTTCTCCGCTAATGATCCCTGCCTTACTGTTTTAACAGGAGCTGAACAAACTGTACAGCCGCCTCATGGTGAGTTTGTTATTCAATTCACTGTCAGATACAGCGCAGTACTGTGCAAAAGTCTTAGGCCATCACTTGATTTTGTTGTTTAAGCAATGGTATAATGATCCTATGCCATTATTTCTCAGTCTCTTTATTAAGGTACAGACACAGATACAGGGAATATGTAAAAAACACACACAGGTTTCAAATGTGAAAGCTGGATTTTGTTGTGTTTAGTGTGAAAATTGACTATTTGTAGTCAAGATTTTTAATGCTGCATACAAATGTGTTGCATTTTCTGGCGTTCTAATTAAGAGACAGAGAAATTATGATATACGATGATTATACATTTACATTCAAGGCATTTAGCAGACGCCCTTATCCAGGGCGACTTACAACTCATACAGTCTTACAATCCAAGCTATGGTGGCTTAAGGGTCTTGCTTAAGGACCCAACTGTGGCAGCTTGGCGGAGATGGGATATGAACCCAAGACCAGCAGATCCATCATGACCACCAGGTCCAAAGTCCAGTACCTTAACCGCCAGGCTAGGCTACCGCAATCCCATACCACTGATAATCTGATAAAACAACAAACCTAATGGTGGACGCTTTAAAAAACGGAAGCAATTTTTAGACCCGGATAAAAAGGGACCAAGTTGAGACTTTGTAAACTTTGGAGATTTGCACATCATCATCGGATTTGCTGTTTGGATGAAATTGTTCCATTCTGCATAACTTTATCCTGATCGATGATGTCAACAAGGCCAATTATTAGCTCTTGTTTTTCAAAACAGTTGTTGAACTGTGGTGGCCCAGTGTTTAAGATACTGGACTATGAACCAGAAGGTCCTGGGTTCAAATCCCACCCACAGTTGGGTCCCTGAGCAGGGCCCTAACCCCCAATTGTAAGGGATAAGGGCACCTGCTCAATGACGTAAATGTAAATGCTTTTCATTGCTCTTGTTTTTTTTTTTTCCCTGAATGGATACTTCTTAAAAACATGGTTTAAAAGCCATTTTATTCAGAATATTAATCCAATATTTTGGAAGGTAAACGTTAAATGTCTTTTTTATTCATTACATGACTGGAGGGGACACTTTTACCTTAATACACTGCTCACAAAAAGTTAGGGGAGACCCAGGAAAAAATGTACTGTGAGATTTCATAGTAAAGCTGTAAACTGATCGGCAGTTCTACTATAAACTTTCGATCGTAATTTATCCGCTTCATGGTTCAACTCTCAAATCTCGTAGTATAATTGTAAACTTGGTTGACTTTGAACCGACTGACTGAACTGACTAAATTATTTCACAGTTCTACCATGAATTCCGATGGCAATTCGGCCACTTCATGGTTCCACTGTCAAAGTTTACAGTAACATTTTTACCTGGGTATTTCATGGGGGGAAAGGTTCGTTTTGAAATATCCCTTCGTTTTTGTGAGCAGTGGGCTATATATCAGGTGCAGGCTCTTCTCACCTGTGCCCGGTTTAGGTTGGGTTAGAGAAGTGCCTGCTTTTGCCAGAGCCCCTCACATATGAAGTTTTGGAGATTCCTGTTTACGCAGGACGGGACGTATATAATCAATAATCGGTTACGTGTTTAATCCGCTGTGTCTGCGCTGCAGGACGAGTCCCTGAGCCGTAAGCGCCACCTAGCTACGCTACATGAACATATGCTGCACTGTAATAAGGAAATCACCTACCTGACCGAGCAGCAGAATCGCATCCGCAAAACCAACTGGAGCGACTTGATCAGGGATTTGTCCGGAGTGCGCGCCGAGCACGATGTAAGACACGAGCCCGAGTCCTGTTGGTCCCATTGGACGGCGGAGCCTGAGAGTAAAACGTTCTTTATCGTCCTTATCGTTACTGGTTAATAACACTGGTTTGTCTGGCAGAGGTTCAAGAGCACTGGTCTGCGTACTCACGAGAGTGAAGTGAACAAACTGGGGAACGAGGCAGAGGCTCTGCTGCACAAACAGCACCCTGGATCCTACGCCATCAAAGTGAGTGTAGTGCAAACCCCCAAAAGTTCCTCAAATATCGACGCAGCGGGAAGGCTGTAACGCTGTGATGTTTGATTCCTGGTTCCCTTCCCATTCTTTCATCTTGACATTAAAGGTACTTCCCGAGAAAAAAATTGACAGCAGAACCATGAAGTGGCCAAGTGACCATCAACAGTCCATAGTGGAACTGTGAAATCGTTTATGGTTATCTCAAAAGTCCATTCCCAAACTGAGCAAGTCTAGGGCGACAGTGAAAAGGAAAGAATGAATATAGAAGGGATAGAAAGGTACTGAGAATGTAGTCAATTTTCACTGGTCAAAATTGAGAGCCGAACTGGACGGTTGGTTCTGAGACACAGTGATCATGAGCCACTGGATTTGTTCGTTCACTCGTCAAGCCCCAACCAATCTTTTTTTTTTTTCCAGTTACATAAATGAAGTATAACAAAAGCCACGTTCTTCTTACATTTCCTTTCTTTACATATTGTATTCATGAGTTCATGCAGTCACCCAATCATTGATCTCTTCACTCAATACCTCATTCATTCATTCTTCACTGAAGGCCGTTGTGAGTGTTAACGTCTCTGTGTGTTGCAGGATCAAAACAGTAAATTGCAGAGGGAGTGGCATCGCTTCCTCAACCTCTTGGACTGCGAGGAGATTCACCTGAACAACCTGGATCTCTACAGGAAGGTACGAGGGTCTCCATGTCACATGTTCAGTACATGGTTAGATCTTTGCTCTGTTGATGTTTCATAAAGTCACTCTCCCTGCAGCACCAACTGGATGCTGAGATGATCTCAGAGTCTCTGAAGAGAATCAACAGCACCATGGAGCAGTCACTGCTCACCAACATGAGCAACTCACAGATCCAGATGCAGCTGGAGGTAAACAAGCTTCTCTCGCGTGCTTAAGTCACATTTCTGCTGCCGTCCCTTCTTTCACTCTTCATTCATTCATTCATTCATTCATTCATTTATTTATCCCTTACTTAGTCATTACCGAGTGAATTAGTAACTACAATCAGTTATAAGACACTAATCACATTACTGCTGCCTTTCTTTCTTTCACTCTTCATTCATTCATTCATTCATTCATTCATTTATTTATCCCTTACTTAGTCATTACCATGTGAATTAGTAACTACAATCAGTTATAAGACACTAATCACATTACTGCTGCCTTTCTTTCTCCCACTCTTCATCCATTCATCCATTCATTCACTAATTCATTCATTTATCTCTTAAGTCATAACAGAGTTAATTAGTAACTACAATTAGTTACAAGATACTAATCGCATATCTGCTGCTTTTCTCTCTCCAGTTCTTAACTAATTCATTCATTCATTCCTTCATTCATTCATTCATTGATTTATTTATCCCTTAAGTCATTACCGAGTGAATTAGTAACTACAATCAGTTATAAGATACTTATAACATTACTGCTGCCTTTCTTTTTCCCACTCTTCATCCATTCATCCATTAATTCATTCTTTCATTCACTCATTCATTCATTTATCTCTTAAGTAATAACAGAGTTAATTAGTAATTATAATTAGTTATAGGATACTAATCACATATCTGTTGCTTGTCCTTCACCCACTTTTAACAAATTCATTCATTCATTCATTCATTCATTCATTTATTTATCCCTTGGGTCATTACCGAGTGAATTAGTAACTACAATCAGTTATAAGATACTTGTAACATTACTGCTGCCTTTCTTTCTCCCACTATTCATCCATTCATCCATTCATTCATTCACTCATTCATTAATGTATCTCTTAAGTCATAACAGAGTTAATTAGTAACTATAATTAGTTATACGATACTAATACTAATCACTTATGTGCTGCTTGTCCTTCAACCACTCTTAACAAATTCATTCATTCATTCATTCATTCATTAAGTCATTACCGAGTTAATTAGTAACTGTTATCTGTAATCTGTTAAGACACTAATCACATTACTGCTGCCTTTCTTTCTCCCACTCTTCATTAATTAACTCATTCATTCATTCATTCCTCCCCCTAAGTCATTACCGAGTTAATTAGTAACTACAATCAGTTATAAGATACTAATCACATTTCTGCTGCTTTTCTCTCTCCAACTCTTAATTAATTAATTCATTCATTCATTTATCCCTTAAGTCATAACAGAGTTAATAACTATAATCACTTCTATGATTCAAATCACATTTCTGCTGCCTTCCCTTCTCTCACATTTAATTCACTAACTCACTCATTCATCGATACATTTGTTCACTCATTAGTCGCTTAAGTCATAACAGAATTAATTAGTAACTAGAAGTTATAAGATATAAATAACATTTCTGCTGCCTTCCTTTCTCTCAGTCTTCATTGATAAATTAATTCATACTTTAATTCATTCATCCCTTTAGTCACAACAGAATTAATTAGTAACTACAATTAGTTATAAGATACTAATCACATTTCTGCTGCCTTTCCTTGCCCCTCACTCTTCATTCATTCATTCATGTCCTCAATAACACTGGTATGTTCTTCTCTCACTTTCTTCTCTTTCTCTTCATTCATTCAGTCACTCTGGTTTTGGGTGGACGTTAAGAAGTAAACATGTTCCATCCTATAATTATGGTTTTGCTCACAAAGCTGTCAAAGGAATGGCACACCAACAGTGTGTGTGTGTGTGTGTGTGTGTGTGTGTGTGTGTAGGGAGAAGAGAGGGCAGTCCAGAGGAACGAGAGAAGACTTACTGAACTGAGAGACCTCTGCAGCAAAGTTCCTCCACTGCCCTTGCGCAGGACTGCGTTCACCAGATGCCCTGTGCTGGCCCTGTGTGACTGGAGCGAGGCCTCGGTACCTCACACACCTTCACAAATTTCTCTTGAGTCTGTGAGCCCTACATCTAAACCTGGGTCCTGTGTGCAGGGGTCTGTCCACAGAGGAGACAAATACAGCCTAGTGTCCAACCCGAAGGAGGAGAACTGGGAGGTGAAGGACAGCCGGGGAGAAACCAAAGTTATCCCGGGAGCTGTTTTCGTCATTCCACCTCCTGACACCGAAGTCATGGAGAGAGTGGAGGGGTGAGAGGCTCGATTCGGTCTCGTTTAGTTTGTCTCGGCAACACAGAGACACTGAAGAGAGATTAAATGTGCCGAATTCTGTAGTATCTGCTTCAGTATTAGTTGTGTAGTTTAGGATGTTTGCTTTGCTTTTGTTCGGATCTCATTCTTAAGGCTCGTGATACACTTTGCACAGGTGTATGCTTACCTGTGTGTGTGTGTGTGTGTGTGTGTGTGTGTGCAGTCTGGAACGTGATTTTGCAAGTCTAAAGAGAAGACGGGAATCCCTCTGGTCCTCTGTCAGGGCCCCCACTGAGGAGGTGGTGCGCGTCGTTAAGACCGGTACAAACCCTGCTTTGATTCTTTACACATTTCAAGGTGTCTTTTCCCCATTTTTCGTCCCGCACCGCGCATGATCGTCAAGGACCCGTCGGCTCTGTAGCCTATTTCTGAATTCAAACGAGCTGAGCAAGTAGTTCCAGTTCAACTGGGAGACGGTTCAGTTATTCATGCCACCCTTCCTTCGAGGTCAGTTGTACACAGTGGTACCTCGGTTTAACTGAATCCGTCCCAGATCCTCAGAAGAAATTTTAGACATTAATGGAGTTGTATTGTACAGGAAGTTCCTGGTTTATGATGGAGAAATGTTCCCGATAAATCCATCATAAGTTACATAGATCAGGATCTGATGAGTTTAATATAGTGCTGTTCCACATGAACCCTAACACGAACCTACAGTTTTGCAAAATCACTGAAACAAAGTTTATTGTAGAATAAAGTGTTGGATTGAAATGGATTGAAAGTGAAAGGTAAAACACTTACTCTACTGGTGAACTCATTGAGATTTGTTTGCAGTAAGAATACAGCACTGCAGATGTAAAAATAAAGAACAGCACAAGATAAACACAGTGAAGATCTGCACTGAGAGAGTGCTGTTGGGAATCTGAATCAGTATGTACTGAACGCTGAGTTTTTGGCATGTCCGTCTTAACCCAAACCTGGACCTTTCCTCTGTTTTTCCAATGCAGTGACTGTGTCCAGTGTTCCTGACAGCTCTCAGGGTAACATCCTAAATACCCGACTGGACCGGCTCCTCTCTGACCTTCTTCAGCTGGAGAAGGACGTCCTGGGCAGATTAAGAACTCCTCTGGACCAGGCTAATCGCACTCGAGACCTTGTGACTCGAATCCGAGAGAATGAGGTAAGACAGAAAAATGTCTGTAGTTCTTGTTGTGGACAAAAGTTGTCTTTAATACAAGGAATTACAAAAAAGGTCGTATTGATTCAAAGAAATTTGGTTCATGGACGGTTCATGAACCCTAACCCTAAAACTCCTCTTTTTACAGCTCAATCATTTGCATTTTTTACTGCTGTACTGTTGTTAAGCGTCCCGGTCACTTTCTGGACTAAGACTGTGCCTGCAGAAAATGTGCCTGAACATGCACCTGTGAAAGCGGTGGAGAATTATTTAGTGAATCTGGCCGCTAATGTGATGTGTAGAGCATGTGTGCTGCTTCCATTATTTAAAAAAAGGGGAAAAAAAAAGAAGCAGTACATTTGCCAAAATGGCTTTGTGCTGCGTTTGTGTCATTAAAATAAGCAGTAAAGAAAAATAAAAGGTTCCATTTTAATTCTTAGGTTATGACGCCTTAAAAGTTGGACGAGTGACGTCACGCTGGCCCCATAATAGGTCATGTTTGTTCCTTAAAAAGGAACACAAAGGATGAGCCCTACATCAGAACCCAACACAAACACTGCACAAACGAACAGTAGCGTTTCAGTTCTGGCTCTGGTTTTATTTATGGAAGGCCAGCCTTCACAGACATGGTTGGACTTCATTTTCATTTGTAATTTCCGTAAAGACTTGATAAGATGTCAGTTCTTTGTACATAGTTTAGAATTTTCTGGGACTTGCAGTTGGTATTCCAGCCTAGTGTTACCAATTTGACCTCTTTAGATGTTCACTTCTTTGGAGGAAATGTGGGTGGACCTCCAACACTTATGTTTGAGTTTCCATCATGAACAATCAAACCATCTATCCTGAACCTGAAGCTCCTATATTTAAGCCTTGGAGCTCTTATTGACACGCCCCTCATATTAGAATGATCCACGTACCTTCACTGGCTTGATTTGATTGTGCGTTTTTGTTCTAGAGGGCTGTCTCAACTCTGAAGAATCTGGAGACAGAGAAAGCATCGATCCAACGTGAAATCGAGCCCCTGCTCTCCGGCACGTCCCTGATTCCTGCAAATTCCTCCCTCCCACCAAAGCTTAGAACGGCCAAAAACAAGATCGAGGACCTCAATGCCCTCACGGAGCTCTACGGCAAAAAGTGTGTATAGTTGGTTACGGTTGGGTACATTCTAAAAAAAGAGTACGTCCCCTAGATACGAACTAGTTGCATTGTGAGAGTGGGTTGCCATGTCTAAATGTTCCCAAATCCAACATTCATTAAGGGGCATTCCATCCACCCAGGCACCCGTGCAAGGGCAGGAACAACCCTAGACGGGGCGCCAAAGGGGTATTCCATCCCCTAATTTTTGTGAGCAGTGTATTTAGCCTAAGCATCAAGAGGCCGAATTGGTGAAAACTTTCTTTAAAAAAGACTTGCAATGTTTCTGAATGTCTAAGAAGTTAAGAATGTTCTTAAATGCAGTTCTGAAATAATATACTGCTCACCATAACTAGGGGATATTTCAACATTTTTGTGAGCACTATATCTGAAGAAAAATCGTACAAACCTTTATTGTTTCCTTATGTAGGCCACGTTACATTTTCCAGCTTATAATATAAAAGACGAAGCGCTAAAAAAAACAAAAACAAAAAACCCCCTCGAGCAAACACGAAGTGGAGGTGATGGTGGAAGCCAACAGGAAGAAAAATCCTCTTTGAAAAAAAATACAATAATTGTGGTGTTACGACTATTTGCAATAAGTGAATGATTTTAAAAATTGGATCCAGATCTTGTGAAGTCTTACAGCCCAAGACAAATGTGAGGCTGTTGTAACGTTAGGAAAACATTTAAGAGTGTAATTTAACATTTAATTTGATCAAGGACATCGCTTGTTCTTGGAACTGTTCTAAAAAATAATAAGAAAAAATCTATATTCTCAAATTTTGAAGAATGACACGTTTTCTTAAGAATGAAGTCGGGGGAAAAAAAAACACATTTATGAAGCTTTTCTCTCAGCTTACTTTTATTTTATGGCTCGCCAGCGAGATCACCACTGCTTTTAAGCTAAATACCGGACATCCTGGGTTTAAAATAGTGCAGTAAAGTGTTCCCTCGTCATTTCGCGGTTCACCTTTCACGGACTCGGTGCTTCGCGGGTTTTTAAGAAAATATTAATGGAAAAAAGGAATAAAGGAATGTTATAATTCATAAAATATAACGATTTACAGTAAATAGAGTATTTACTCGGCGGATGAATACTCACCAAAAACGAGAAGTAAGACCAGAGCGTCGGCCGCCTGAGTCTCTACTAGGCGACGTGACGAGTTTTTATCTGCGGTTTTGTGTTCGCTGTTTGGGAAAGTTTCATTATAGACCGAATTCATTCATTCAAACCCAAACGTTCTGCAAGTTCTACCGCTAAATTACTGTAGAAATACTTCAATAAATAGAGCGTCCCTAATTTGCGGATTTTCCTTTATCGTGGGTGGTCCTGGAACGTAACCCCCCGCCATAAAAACTGATTCAGAATGCAGCAGCATGTCTGGTTTTCAATCCCTCATGTCACCCCACTGTTTTGTTCCCTTCGCTGGCTCCTTGTAACTGCAGTCATTGACAAATAAATATAAACCAGCCCCTCTAATCAAAGCCTGCTCTGTACCCCGTACCCTTCTAGATCAATGGAAGACAAGCATCAGGCTTCTTCTCCATACTGCCCCTAGGTGGTGAGATGAACTTCTACTGGCTGAACAGCTGAGTCTCTTTCCGTAAATGAAAGTTCTTTATAAAAGTTGGCAAACCCAAGGTCTGTGTCTTTTACTGACGAGTAAAGTGCTTCTATCTGGCCATTCTGCCATGCAGCCCAGATTGGTGGAGTGCTGCAGTGATAAAGATAGACCTTATGGAAACTTCTTCCATCTGCACACTGGATTTTTAAAACTTAGCCAGAGTGACCGTTGGGTTCTTCAATTCAATTCAATTTTATTTCTATAGCGCTTTTTACAACGTAGCATCTTCTCAAAGCAGCTTTACAATAATACATGATCTTAAAAGGCCAATCCCAAGCTGAGCAAGCCCAGGGCGACAGTGGCAAGGAAAAACTCCCTAAAATGGTAGGAAGAAACCTTGGGAGGAACCAAGACTCAACAGGGGACCCGTCCTCCATGGGCGGCCTAGATGTTAATTAAATAAATACTAACTGTATATTAAATTATAGGAAAATTAGTTTAAAATAAATAACAAATTCTTAATAACATTTAAATTAGTAGAAGAAGAAAAAAGCAAATAATAATTCAAATTATAAAACAAAATTCATTCTATAATGAGTCATTAGAGGGAGGTCCTTGAAGGCACATCGTCTCCTACTGTCCAACCGAGGGAGGGACTTAAGCGACTTTAAGCGACTGACAGAAATCGAATGGGGTTTTCACACATCGCCGTCCCTAGAGTATAACGCGAACGATCAGAAAAACGAAATTATACAGTGAGGAAGGGAAGAAAGACGAGCAGCTCTGAACAAACCGCGCATCACACCTTGAAGCAGATGGGCTACAGCACCACAAGGTAGAGAGCTGAAGCTCCAAGTCACACCGCTCATCAGAACTGGACAGCGGGAGATTGGAAAAGCGTCGGCTGGTCTGACGAGTCTGCCTTGTATCAACGGTACAGGCTACGGTTGGGGGGTGGGGGGGTGGGGTGTAGGGAGGGGGGGGGTGCTGTTGGGTGTGACCATAGTGTCGCTGGCCATGTGCGCCCCTTTATGAGCACACTGTACTGATCTTCTAATCGTCATAAAGGTTACATCGTCTCGAGCCGGTTTCTTAACTGTTTTATTCTTTTATTTATTATTTTTTTTTAATTTGACATAAATAATTCATTATGTGTGTCTTCGCTTGTTCTTTGGAGGATCAGGACCTGTCCCGGGAGAACTGGGAGCAAGAAGCAAACCAACGACACCCATGCTTTGGACGCTGGAGGAAACCGAAATATCTGTAGGAGTACCACGTGGGGAGAACATGCCAACTCTGCGCAGACAGTACCAGGACCTTTCAGCTGGACGGCACCACCGCTACCTTCCGCATCTCTACCAGCTGTCAAGTTGAAGTCCACCGTATGTCCACTTCGTTTGGGTTTCTCTGAACTAAGTACGGTCTTTCTCAAGATGCTTCCAAGCAACGTTTAGGCTCAGGGCCACGCCCATGGGCCAGACTGGAGCTGGGGTTTGATTGCATTGCTTCTAAATGATTAATGATGTATTGTATTATTGAACATTCGCTGGTTCTGTGGTTCCGAGGTAAGAAAACAGCGATTCCCGAGGTCTAGGGTTTGGACCCTGGACTGGTCTGAGGTTGGGGGAGGTTGGGGGCTACACGGATCAGCAATCGACCGTTACCCTGCCCACTTTCACTTTCACGGTACTGGGACTTGTTTCCACTGCTGATGCTCTTACCAAACTGGGACCTCTGGGGCATCATTTTTAGAGGGACTATCCCCCACAGAACTTGTCTGAAAATGAAATTCGTTGGGGGGTCTTTTTTGGTTTGCGTTCGCACCGCCAGTAGGAACGCCGCGTGACGCCGCATCGACGTAAGCCTCGCAAATTCGTCCTAGACGACTCAGAATCCTGCTGTTACTCCTGCTCCCCATATCGACTCAGTCAGGGGCGATTCTAGGATCACATTTTAATGCCATTCCCACATTTGTGAAAGAACAAGGTCCAGTACGTAGGGCAAACAATGGATTGTACCATTGGTGAGGTAAAGGGGGGGGGGGACCGCTGGATGGTAAAATATTGCCTCTAAAGCATATATGATTTATGGTTTTAAGAGTTTTTCGAGTTTAAAAGTTCTGTTTTTTTTATGGCTACCAGGGTACAAGGTCAATTACCAACGATGGCTGAGCTCAACACGGGCGCTTGCGTCGCTACGTCCGGGCTAGAGGTGGGAAAATGGGAGTCACATGACAAATTTAAGCTAATTGGCTAACACTGATAAAAGACATGACGTTACTTGATATTTCTATTTACAGTATAGTAAGTTGAAGTATGAAGAAGCTCCTAAAGTAGCAAAGTTTGGACTCAAGGATTATGTTGTCGATGATACGAGGAAAAAGAGGACAGGGGTAGGCAAAATCAGTGACAGGAACAGAGAGATATGGACGTGCCCGAGCGTTTGAAGCTCATTTTTTGGATAGTCAAGCATGAGCAAGAAAGATAACGCCACGTTTAAGATCTGTTAGCTTTGACTTAATCGATTGTTGGGCACTGAAAAAGTTCCTCTGGCGCAAAGGCGCCGAAAATGGACACTTTCTTCCTTCCTTTCTTTATTCCTTGTTTGGGTGTACCATAAGGGTCGCTATTGGGTCCGCTCGTATTTGTACGATATTAAGCTATGCTAATGACTCTTCATTTCTCTCAAACTTTTCTGCCTATTTAAAGATCTGGTAGAGCTTGACCTGAAGTTTTGCACAAGTCTGCAGCTGGACCTGAGGATCCTAAAAAAAAAAAAACCTGTTCTCAGCTGCATGAGGAAGGACTTTTGAAGGACGTTTTTTTCCGTAATCTCGATTGTGCGTTTCGTTGAACAGTACTCGTTTACACATTGAAACCCAGCCATGTTGACGATAATGAAGCTCTTCTGCTGTTCTGACAGTGAATATGATGAATAATAAATGATTAATCCAGAACGTTGGACGGCCTGAAGGTCAGATCAGAGCGATTGCAGCATTGTTGTTTGAGGTTGACACCGAAATCTCTGTAAGCCCATAATGACGTCTGGATTCCAGCCTAAAGCTGTCCGACTGGAAAATCCAGTGTGTGGGAGAATCGCTGAACCACCTATTGAACATCCTGGTGTGCTGCACGACTCACGTTTTCACCGCATTCGGTTCTTTGGCTTAGAACGCAGCTGGGGTTTATTTATAAATGTAGATATAAAATAAAAAATAGAAATACGTAACCATTTTCCTTTTTACTGGTTCACCGTCCAGAGCCAAATATCTACTCTCGCGAGCAAAGCTTTGCATTTTGAACGTTTGTATTTTCATGTAAATAAGCACAGATAAGCGAATATATTTAATTAAGATGATTTATTTGTATAATAGTTGTACGTTCTCACAATACAGTCGTACTTTGACTTTATTTTCTTTCTGTTGTAAAGAACGGCCATGACCTGCCCGGTTGAGGCGTGCTCTCGTTTAAGCATTAAAGCTTTTTAAGCACCGTTGTTTGCCTGCATTATATTGTCTTAAATTATATTTATATTGTTCTTTAGATGAGCCATCAGCTGCTCACAACAGGACTTAGATGAACATTTAGGTATTTTACAGACACCCTTATCCAGACTGACGTACAACTGGTAAAACCCAAGCAATTTTGAGTTGGTGTTCTTGCTCGACAAGAAGGTGGGATTTGAACCCCGGACCTCCTGCTCCACCGTCCAGGACCTTAAGCTACTATGCCACTACAGTGGAGAATCCAATAGACGCCGGATTACGTTCTGAATGTGAACGTGCCTCTACGTCCATAAAATAAAGACTGTGAGAAACAATACCAGAAAGTAGGTCCTTTAATTTAAGCACTAGTAAAATAAAAAACATAATGGAGTCCTTATTCTGGTTATGATATCATCAATGGGGTGAAGAGAAATGGCCTGAAGGACCAAATGGTGGAGTCCAATTTTGTTTGTTGTTCAGATCACTAATGGGTTTGCTTTTGAGCTCGTAAATGTTGCCTTTGATTGCAAATCCTATATATGAAGAAGCTTTTGAGTTGCATTAAACTAACTAAGAGTTTAATATCGGTCTGTTTCCGTTCTCATAAATGATGCCATTCGGACCAAACAGTGGAGTTCATCGCACATGAAGTTTCTCTGGGTCTATAGCAGCGTTTTACTATAGCTTCTAGATCCAGCGTCCAATCTAAGAAAGCCTAGGGCAACAGCAGAAAAGGAAAACTCCCTAAATGCCATGAGGCGGAAACCTTAAGAAGCAGAAACCAAACTCAATAAATAACTCAAGAAGGAAGCCAATCTGCTTGGGCAGCCTAAATATTGCATGTAAGAATTCCTAAGTTTACGTAATGCCTTTATAGAAATGAGCAGCTCAAACAGACAAGAGCTAAATTAATATAATAAAATAGAGAATAGGTTATAGTAAGAAAAAAAACAGAATATAAAAAAATATAAAAGAATATAACAAGATAGAAAATTTCGTCCTGATCTATTTACTGGTGTCCCACAAGGGTTGATATTAGGTCTGTTTTTATTCTCGTAAAAGAAATAAATAAACAAATGGACCGTGTAGCATATAATAAAATATCTAACACATTAAAGAGAGTAAAAAAGCAGAACATAATCAAATGGAAACGTTCTTCCTGATTTATTTACCCGTGTCCCTCAGGAGTCACTAATGGGTCTGTTTTTGTTCTTGTAAGTGTTGCCTAAAATACAAATTCCTTAACCGTGTGTACTAAGAGTCTTTGAGTTGTATTCAACTAACTCCCGGTGTCCCAGGAAGATTTATATTGGTCCAGTGGAAAAGAGAAAACTCCCTAAATGCTATGAGGAAGAAACCTGGGGATGAAGGAAAAACAGAAACCAAAACCCCAAAAAGGACTCAAAACGTTTGGGCAGCCTAGATGTTATAAGTAAGAATTTCTAAAATATGTAAGGCATTAAAATAATAAGTAGCTTAAATAGATGGAAGGTAAAGAATATATGGGGGCGGCACGGGGGCTCGGTGGGGCGGCACCCCTGCATCACAGCAAGAAGGTCCCGGGCTCGATCCCAGGGTGGGTCGGCCTGGGTCCTTTCTGTGTGGAGTCTGCATGGCCTCCCCGTGTCTGCGTGGGTTTACTCCGGGTACTCCGGTTTCCTCCCACAGTCCAAATACGTGTTAGGGTAATTGCTGCCTCCAAAGTGGCCTCTGGTGTGTGACCGTGTGCGCTCTGTGATGGATTGGCGCCCTGTCTGGGGTGGTTCCTGCCCTTGCGTCCAGAGTTGGACAGGCACCAGCTGGCCCGGGACCCCGTGTGTGAACGCATGACTAAACGCGGTGAACGCCAGGGGCCAGGGGGTTGCCCTTTACGGTCGGATATGAGGCCGATAGCGATGCTATGGCGCCTTATAGCGACCAGGGTCCGGAGGTGACCAATCCGGCCGCGGATCCTGAATGCGAGCTTCACGAGCCGCGGGTCCGGGGTGCAGCCCCTACCAGCGGCGACTCCCGGGCGCCATCTGCTGCCGGGGAAGGAAGCGGCGGAGTCCATACAGGACTGTGAGCGCAGCCGGCTGAAGTGGGGCTCGATAAGGACCGAGGACGGGAACGGGGAACCCTCGATCTGTCCCTACGGAAGATAAAATGCCTCAGAGGTTACCCTCCCTCGGCACTACAAGCCCCGACTGATCGTAACCGATCACAGTAACTCATGTCGCGAACGGAGGAACGAGCAAACGGTTAGCGTGAGTGCTCGGGTGTGTAACGACCCGGCCACGAACGACGCCAGACGCCCCACTTAAGTAACGGGCCCTTAAATTAACATGGGATTATAAACCGCCTCACCGGTTTCTCTGTAACGGCAATCGGCGAAGATGATGGAACGCTCCGGGGTAAAAGGTAGGAACCCTAACATGTACGGCTTTAAAGTTGTCATCCAGGGCAAATTCACCGTCTGATGGAGTCCCACAGGGGCCAGTATTAGGTCTGTTTTTATTATTAATACAGTTCAAATACATTTATGGTTTATAGTTGCTGTTTCTCATGGACTGTATCAGCAATTATCGCTGTCCCAACGTATTTTTCGTGACCTTACCGCTGCTAAATGTACACTGGGATACCTTTGCACCTGCGAATTAAAAATATTTGTTTCCTGCCCTGACAACTGAATTATACAGTCATTTAAAAACACATTTTCATTATACAGGTTACTTCAGTAGTCCTTTAGTGATCCACCTTTTCGGTTCTCCTCAGATGGTACAAGTACCCATTCACCTAAAGGTCCGGTTTATTGCTCTTGGGCGCCCACATTGGGTCACTACGGATATTGCACCCCAATTCCTCTCAGATAATGAACACAATAAAACAGAATCGATCATCAAAGTCATTTTAAAACCTGTTCTGGCTTGTTTTAGTCGTTTTTTTTTTTTAAATTAGATGTATTTTGTACAGCATCCCGATCATGAATCAGACCTAATCACGATAAATGAATCTCCAGTTGCACGTGTTGGTCTGGATTGGCTAGGCTTGGATCGGATCTGTGGTTTCTTGGCCAGTTTGTTGAATCTGATACAGTGAAATCTAAGGGCAGATCAGATGAGCCTCCCTGAGGAGGGGCAATAATGTGGTTTAGAGTGCAGCCTAAGACAGAACGCACTAAGAGCTTCCTGATCCAATTACACCCGAGTGTGAGACTTCAATCTCTGCCCTCTTTTAATAATGACACCACCATACTGGATCAACTGTCCCACTAACTACCCCACCATTCCACTGCCTGCCCTAACCACCATTCCACTGTTCCATTGTCTGATCCATTGAGCTACACCAAAAAACATCATAAAACAGAAAAATACATCATGGAATGCTTCGTAGATAAAATTGTTTCTCGTTTCTTGCTCATTTCCTAATCAATTCCTCACCATTGAGACCATTAAACAAACTATATAGCTCAGGTATGTAACGTAGAAGTTAAAGATGGAACAGTGTGACATACCAGTGGGATTCAATCGTGGCACCTGGATGATAAGGGGCTGATTTAGAGGGGCCGTACGTTTCAGGCAGCGCAATGCCTCCCTCTATTGGTCACTTTGTAAATTACCCTCCAGGTAAATTCCGTACCGTAGTATTTCCGTCTGCTTTTCATCCAGAGCACGTGTAGCACGTGTAGCACGCTGCTCGCAACAACGGGGATATTTCATCAGGGGTTATTTCATTTTGACGCATGCCCTAATGTTGTATGCAGTATATACATAGCATTTCAACACGTTCTCCAACGAGAACCACATATTACATGTGTTTTGAGCAACTTCGTTTCATCCGCTCCTGCATTTCAGGCCTGCAACTCATTGAAAAACGTAAATTTAAAAAAACACACTTTGTAATGTGTTTCAGGTGTTATTTCAGGTGGGCTTGTTCCTCATAACGCTCTGGATGATCCTTTTTTTGGTCTTTGGTCCATTTCTTCCAAAAAAAAAAGAAGATCTGTAATGCTGCTCGGTCTGAGCACAGTCCCCGTTTCCATGGTGATGGTTCATCCTAGATGCCTCGGAGACCAGAGAAGTGGGCGGAGCTTCTGGACCTGGTTATAACAGGAGGCTTGTTGTTTTGTACAGTAAAGTTGTAAGTGGT
>JAUZST010014120.1:0-10740 GCA_034779995.1 Parotocinclus haroldoi
ATACAATCTAAATATATGAATATGGCTGTAGAGTGGGGTCTCTCTCTCTCTCTCTCTCTACATATATATATATATATATATATATATATATATAATTCAGTCTTAAGTATGTTTCCCCTTTTGCTATAATGATGCTGTGCACTAGGGCAGGATTGGGAAGTCTGTTTATTTGTGTTATCTCAGCATGGTTATACAAAATTCCAAAGAACATCTTCTGATGTTACTTAATATTTGTCTTTCCCTGTTTCTTGTCTTGGTGTCTGTTTAAGAAAAATTATGCTGATTAAATAATTTGTAATATAAAGCTTTATATTAAATTAAAGTAGCACAAAGCTCCTTTGCTCTTTTTTATGTTTTCACTTTTGTGTGATTATGCACTATGGTACTTAAATGTTGTGCAGAAGTGAACTGCAATGCTGATCTACTGGCGATTTTCACACACAGCTATCTCTGGGGTTTACAGAAAATTGGCATAAAAAGAGAAAACATCAACTGACTGCAGTTCTCTTGGGAAAATGCCTTGTTGGTGCCAGAGGTCAGCTGACAATGGCCAGGCTGGATCAAACTGATAGAAAAAGCAAAAGTAGCTCACGTAACCATTTATTAAAACTAAGCTATGCAGAAGGGCATATCTGAATGCCTAACACGTAGAACCTTAAAGCAAACAGGCTACAGCATCAGAAGTCCACACTAGATTTCGCTCCTTTCAGCTAAGAACAGAAAACTGAGGCTAAAATTTATACAGGCTCACTACAATAGGACAAAGTAAAGACTGGGGAAACATTATCTGGTTTGCTGAGTCTTGATTTCTGCTGCATGGATGATATTGGCAGAATTTGGAATAAATAACATGAAAGCATGGATCCATTCTGTCTGGTATCAGACACATATGACGACAGTGTACTATTTTCTGATGGCTACTTCCTTCATACCATGAAATAAAGCTGAAAACATATCTAACTGGTTTCTTGGACAATATGTTCGTTGTATTCAAATGGTCTCTACAGTCACCAGATCTCAGTACGATAAAGCACCTTTAGAATTAGGTGGAAATGTTAAATTATTATGCTGTAGATGTACATTACATGCAGAAGGTCATTAAGAATGCTCTGTCTGTTGAAAATCGAATATATTCAGTATATAGTTTCAAATCTCTGTCTCTGATCTGATTGCAGGTGGATGTGTATCTGATGACTCAGCCTCAGTCAGGTCGCTGGGTGCACTTTGACACTGAGGTCACTAACAGCAGTGGCAGAGTTTCTTACACCATACCTGAGAGTAAAAAGCTGCCTGTAGGGGTTTACCCAATTAAAATGGTAGTAAAGTAAGTCAGTGTTTGTGCTCAGTGGCCTCTGCAATCCATTTATGTTGTGTTCAAGTTGCTTTGATTTTGTCTTTTTTATATTATTTAATTTAAATGTTATTATTTACTTAATTTCACTATTAATACAGACTTAACTATTTAAAATAGCATCTAGGCCACCCAAGGTGGTCTGGTCCCTTTTTGGTCTTGGTCCTTCCAAGGTTTCTTCCTTCTACATTCAGGGAGTTTTTCCTTTCCACTGTCACCATAGGCTTGCTCAATTTGGGATTGGGCTTTTGAGATAATATAACATTGGAAAGCTGCTTTGAGACAGTGTATCACTGTAAAAAGCACAATATAATACATTTGACTTTGACTTAATATTTGTGTTACATGCTGACTGTGCCCTTGGGATATCCATGATAGGTTTTGTTTAAATGGCAGAATTTCTAAAATCCTCCCTTAAGGATAGATTCAGTATATTTGAAAATGAAAACGATCTTAAGACCTTCAGCTCAATTTATGGTATATACCATCTGTACTTTTTTGTCAGTCTTTCAATTTCTTTTTTTTTTTCTTTAACTGTTTTCTCTTACCATACAGGGGAGACCAGACAAGTGCAGAAGCTTTCCTGACAGTGCTGCCAAGAGGGATGGAGTGTGTGGTGTTTAGCATTGATGGGTCCTTTGCAGCCAGCGTTTCCATAATGGGAAGTGATCCTAAAGTGCGTCCTGGCGCAGTGGATGTAGTCAGGTGACAGAGATTTTCCAGACATACTTTTACATTTAGTCATTTAGCAGACGCCCTTATCCAGAGTGACTTACAACCGATATATTTTTTAAATCCAGACAATAGTGGGTTAAGGGCCTCAAGAGAGCCTGGCAGAAGTAGGTTTTAAACCCTTGGTCCATAGTCAAATACTTTAATTGCTACCACAGTCTACAACAGTTCTTAATAATTCAGTATGGTGGTATGGTTAGGGTAAAAATCACAGAGAGTCGGAGTCCAAGTATAACTTGTACATTTTAAAACAAATAAACATACACTCAGTCGATACATTAAAAATGTAAAAAAGTCTCAAGTCTTGACACTGAAGTCCCAAATCAAGTCCTAAGTCTTGCACTTCAAGTCACCAAATGACTTATTTAGTGTGTTTTTAGATACACATACAATAAATAAATCTTTCTGAAGAATATTTGTTTTGATTTGACTTGCTAATTTGTTGAAGTACTTTATCTGCTTTTTGTAACTGTACTAAAAGCTCAAATATGTTATTGCAAAGCTAATGTAACAGGCTCTGAGGTTAGACCAGTACCACATATTTGCTTCTCAGTTAAGATACTGTTAGATGGGATCACACCATACTCACTTACAGCCATAGTTTAAATAAAAGAGCTCTTTATTTTATTAAAATGATACAACTCACAAGGGTCTCTTACTGTCCTTGCCTTTCTGTGCCCGGCTCTGTTCTCTGTGTGCCTTTGCCTGATCACACCATTATATAATATTTCCATAAGCACCCAATTCATTGTTATGAAAATTTTATTCAATTGTCTCTGAGTAATGAGGTCCTTACTTTGCATGTTTCTATTAAGGCCCAGCTTTTTCTGATATTGGTTTTTGCATTGCCTCAGATCTTTGTGTTATTTAATGCAAAATGGCCAAGAAACACTTAGTATAATTATTAAAGAACTCGAAACTCCCTTGTCTGCCGCCCTTGTAAAATTTACCAATTTGAAAAATGCTGTAGTTAAAGTACTGGGTTAAGCTAGAAACAGAAGTGTATAAATATTACACATTAAGTAAGGAACTGCATTATGCATTACTCTCTACACTATTGTATGTTACCAAATCAAGTTACAGATTCATTATATATCCCCCAGCTCAATTTGGGATTACTCTACTACACCTGTAAGTTATTTAGACTACACTTGAAAAATACTATGATGTACATTTTTTGCATAATGCAGTGTAACCTACAGCTGTGTAGTGTTTAATATTTGCACACTTAAAATTTTGTTTGCCAGCTATAGGCGGACTGGTGGTTTTGCTTTGACATAATTCAAGCAGATCCATAAGGAGAAGCAAATGTCATAAATATGATCTGAAAAAGTGAGTTCTATATGACCCCTTAAAGACTATGGTGGACATTTTCAGTAAATGTTATATGTTGTATTTAGACACTGGCAGGACCTGGGCTACCTAATAATCTACATCACTGGGCGTCCAGACATGCAGAAGCAGAGAGTGGTGTCTTGGCTTTCCCAGCACAACTTTCCTCAGGGAATGATCTTTTTCTCCGAGGGGCTGGTTCACGACCCACTGCGCCAAAAAGCCATCTTTCTCAGGAACCTGATACAGGAGGTAAAAACTGCAGGGCAGTAGTATCAGTTTATCTTTACTTGATTTTGTTCATGTCTTTGTAGCAGAATCTGAGAATTCCTTTCAAATACTCACAGCACGTCTTTTCTTAACTTCTTAGTGTTACATTAAGATTAACGCCACATATGGCTCCATGAAAGATATCTCTGTCTACAATATGCTGGGTCTCAGTCCTGAACAGATCTATATCGTCGGTAGGCCGTCCAAAAAGTACCAAAACCAATGCCAGGTGAGACAGCCTTACATTTATTGACAACTATAAACAGATATAACTCATCAGAGGTGCGGTTCTTGTAGCTCGTGTTGTTACCATTTTGTAATGTCTTTAATGTGGTGTTTTCCTTTTCCTTTTTGTCCCCTGTTTTTCTCAGTTTTTGAGTGAGGGCTATGCAGCACATCTGTCCTCACTGCAGTTTGGCCATCGAACTCGGCCAAAGAAGAGTTCATCAGTGCGCATGGTACTGCGCAAGGGCTCCTTTGGCCTGTCAACTAAGCCAGATTTCCTTTGCAAGCGTACACATCTACGCCGCACTATGTCTGTGCAACAGGCTGAGCCACTCATGACACCGAATCCCAAACCAGAGCGTGCACAGAGCCAGCCCGAATCCGATAAAGAGCACACTGGCAGGGAAGGAGGTGGCCATGTAATGTGGATGCGAGGAGGCATGCACCGAGGAAACACCACTCCCTGACCAGTGAGAAGAAGATGGGGATGAGAGAAAAGGATCAAAACTGTTTTCAGTGAACAACGTCCAGGTAGGCCAATCTTTGCAAAATGTTATTGTATATGCTCTCTATCTGATCTTATACAGTGTTAGTCTATAATAATAGACAGAGTTTTTTAATGTTACAGAAGGTATCTGAGATTATGGACTGGAGGATCTGATATCTTGAAATCAGCAGAAGTTTATTGAGAGCTTATGATTGGTTATGGCTAGTCTGAATATGTTTTTTCTAACACCTAAAGTACGTACATGAACATTTCCATGATATAATATGACATGCGAGGCAGGTTTGGCTTTGATAAATGACTAATTGCCTTGCACATGCATCTCAAGCAAATAATCAGCGAATATGGCTAATAAGATATTTCAAAATCAAAGACCAAATAGCTGTCTAAGGACACCAGGGACAAAATTGTAGACCTGCACAGGGCTGGAATGGGCTACAGGACAATAGGCAAGCAGTTTGGTGAGAAAGGAACAGCCGTGGCAATTAAGCAGTGGTTCCGTAAGAAGCATTTCAAGGTCCTGGAGTGACCTGGCCAGTCTCCAGACCTGAACCCAATAGAAAACCTTTGGAGGGAGCTGAAACTCAAAGTTGCCTAGCATCAGCCCCAAAACCTGAAAGATCTGTAGAAGATCTATATGAAGGAGTGAACCAAAATCCCTGCTGCAGTCCAAACTTGGTCAGGAACAACAGGAAAGGTCTGACTGCTGTAATTTATTTCAGTACCAAATATTAAGTTCT
The DNA here is from genome assembly GCA_034779995.1 of Parotocinclus haroldoi. NCBI lineage: Eukaryota > Metazoa > Chordata > Actinopteri > Siluriformes > Loricariidae > Parotocinclus > Parotocinclus haroldoi. The sequence continues at coordinate 5,156 of JAUZST010014120.1, forward strand.
GTTTTTCTATTGCATCAAGTATTTATTGTATGCAATAAAATTCTAATTACAAATGACAGACCTCTCCATTCTTTGTAGGTCTTAAAGCGTGCAAAGCAGGCAGTGTATCCAATACATATCTTCCCCACTGTACACGCATCAATACATTTATTATAAGGCATGCAAGAGTGCGCACAGAACAAAGCAAGAAAAAGTCCAAAAAGTACAACCACATAGCACAACTTTAAAGTATTGTGATAATGAATGAATGTCAGTGCAAAGAAAGGTCTTAGAAGGTCTGACACTTCGCTTCTTTGTTTAAATACACACTTTTATAAAAATCAAGAATCTTCACTGACCACACTACATTCGGGGTAATATACTGTGTTTTAGCATGTTGATCTATTGCAACTCCTTCAAATGGAAGAAGAACCCATCTAAAACTTATACCCATTGTGGACCCTGGCTCTTTCAGCACATTTCAATACTGGCCAAGGTGCCATGTCCCTAAGTCATGCCTAGTCCTTATTATAGGGGAATGCAGTTTAATGGTACCTCATAAATTCCTATGCAAAGTAACAGGAAGTTTACACCCCTGTCGCAACACTGATCTTTAGGAAGTCAAGAAAATACACTGTGTTACAAAATAGAAACTCTGTTTCAATAAGACGCATTGATTTGCTCAGAGCAAAACACTTTTATTGAATAATAGAACTGAGATTGATAACAGAAACACAACAGAACAACTGTCCCTTACCAGACATACCATTCCTTTACTTTTAGGTTCAATTCTGTTCCATACCAAAAGGCAATATACTGTTTATTGTTTGGGTGCCATCTATGATTTGATCTATTTTAATTTTTACATATGATTTACACTAGAACACAAAGCAGTTATATAAAATAACTCAATACTGAACCATTGCCATTAAATGGGTTGGAAACTAAATGTTCTCATGATCATTTGATGTTAATGTTGAGACAATGGATTTCTTGAGGGATCCTGCGGCCATTTGTGCATGGTTGGTGATTATATTTAGTCTTGCGTTAGGCTGGTCGATGTTACCCTACTAAGACATGCGATTTAATTTAGAATTAATTTATTATCTTTTAAACTTAGCTATTTGGGATTATTAAGACCTAATGAGTATAAACACTGCAGGGATGAAGAAGCACCCCTAGATTTGCCAGGTCAGACCATGAGGGGCTGTATGAGTAATGAGCAATATTTTTAAAACAAGAAGTTAACAGTAGCAGCGAGGCTGATGGTGAATAGGAGTAAAGTTTTATGGCCAAGTTGCCAGCCCAACATAAACAGCTTTATGAAATAATTATTTTAAACAATATCACATATTAGGCATATTGCACATTAAAAAGTGTGCAAGTATTGTGCTGTATCTAATTCAATATGCTATGAAGAACTCTATTGTGTACTTGTAGATGACCAGTTACTATTGTGGGATCTGTACTCTCTTCTGGATCAGCAGGAAATAAGGCATCTGTTTATCTAGTTATCTAGATCTTCAAGCTATTTGAAGAGGGGGTTTATAAGGGGGCTCAGCACACAGCCCTGAGGTGCTTCTTTGAGGTGCTTCAGTGTTATGGGGAATGAGGTGCACTTTCCCATATACACTTTTTGGGTTTTATTGGCAAGAAAAGGCCATTTTTGGGTAGTTTTATGCTCAGTTTGTTGGAGACTTAAAATCAATATAGAGCTTCCTGAGATTGCTGTTTCACTTTTCCTTGTGTGTCAGGGTGGTGTGAAGAGCTAGCATCCTTAGTTGACCTGTTTGACATGTAGGCAAACTGCTTTTTATGCGTGCTTAGTCACGCAAAGCACCACCACTGCCATTGTCTAACAAAATATTGTCCTTGTGAATGTGTCTGACTAGTATCATTATAGTCCCACTCCTGTCTCAAACAGTCAAATAGATCAAAAACAAACAGAAATCAATCATCCCTTAGCATGCACTGATTTTCCAGATATTTTCTCTATTGTAGACAGGGTTGTTTTTCAGTGTTTAAACAGCGTTATGTTACTGATATTCTGGATTTACCTCTACTGGATTCATCAGCTCACAAACCTGAACTCACATTTTAGATATCCACTTTTAATGTTCTTGTGTAGAGTTCCTTGAATTGTCTATTTCCTTTTCATAGTAATGACAACTGGACACCTGATTTATTATTACACGGTAAATGACCTAAAACACTCCTGATTGTTTCACATTTGAAGCAAGGGTGGAGCTTGATTTTCCTTTTATCTCTCAAAAGTTAAATCCTTGCATATCATGTTGTAATAATACTGGTATACATGGTGTTGTTAGAACATTTCTTCCATTGTCTTTGTCACCTTAGTAGTGAACCAAAGTAAGAATGGACACATATACAGTATCCACAGTTTCTCTAAGACCATAGAAACTAAAACATAGAAACTGAGCATCCATTCATTTTAATGAACAAGTGTTTTTTCATTGCCTCGAAACCTGATGGTTATTAGATGAATGCCACGATTTTGTCCCGCAGTGGACAGAAGGCAGTATTTCTGTCAAAATAAACAGACCAATTTTATAACGCAAGCTGATAATGAGCTTGCCCTCTTAAAAATATCAGCAGCACTGATATACAGCTTTTGGGGCTGTTGCTGGGTAACATTAAGTTTCAGCTTCCTCCAAAGATTTTCAAATGGGTTCAGGTCTGGAGACTGGCTAGGCCACTCCAGTACCTTGAAATGCTTCTTACTGAGCCACTGCATAGTTGCTCTGGCTGTGTGTTTCAGGTCATTGTCATGCTGGCGACCCATCTTCAAAGCACCACCATAGTATGATGATTCCACCCTCATACTCCATGGTTGGGATGGTGTTCTTCATAATTTGCATCAATTTGACATTGCTATTTGGCTGCTTTGTTTCTTTTGTCAGTGAGTGTATTAGCTAGTTATTTTGTAACACTGAAAACCGTATACATTTCTTGTTCATTTGTACTGGTTGTTTTGGAAATTACAATGAAATGATTGTCTCTGCACAGTACTGCAGTATTGTGGTAACATTTGAGTGTCCTTGATAATGAGGTATTTAACATGCTGTCATTTTGAATCACAATTAAACAGTGCTATATTATGACCTAACTTAAAGACAGCATCTTTTTTTGTACATGTTGAATTTTGCTATTAGGCTCAGCTGTGTTTTGATCAGGCCTAACCATAGGGCATTAGAGACTTATTATGTATTGTAATTTACTGGGCTTTGGTAGATTCATAAGGGGCTTATTCGTATTCACAACCAAACCCAAGGTAGAGCTATTATTAGGAGCAGCTCTTTTTTTCTGAGCTCACTGCACCGCAGTCACTCTGTCATTGCTTTCACCACTGCAGAAATCTAAATTCAAATGTCCAGATGAGCCAGCTGCAGATCTCATAATCTATAGAGAAAGTTCCGTGGTGTGCACCCATGTTACTTAATGCTAATTTAGTTATGTCAGTGCACAAATTGCGTCCCTGCGTCCTTTATGTGTAAGATGTTGTAAATAAACAAGTTACTAAGATGTGTATTTATCTGTATTATGTATTAACATCTTCAGTCCTCTGTCCCTCCTGTGCAGATCTTCAGCTCCTTGGTTGATGCGCCACAAATCTGGCCTCTCATCTTGACTGTATCCTGTTTGCTCCATCTTCATGGATCGAACAGAATGTCATATGTGGTGAAAGTAACACCTACACCTCCCATCTTCAAAAGGAAGAGCGGGACTTCAGCAGATTATAATTAAGTTTCAATACAGAAGTGCACTAATGTATTTTAGTTTTGCATACGCTTCCAATTCCAAAATCTATCCAAGTTTAACCATTTTAGGTTTAAGCGTTGTTGCGTACGCGAGTGGACTCCATACATATATAGTTATACTTTTGTGTTAAACATGATGCTGTGGGAGGAATATTCAGCGATCACTGCTAAGGATGAGTTGTCAGGACATCTATTAAGATTCCAGTCAAGCCATCAGAATCTCCGGAGCCCAATCAATATGCACAGTTGAAGAGAGGAGCTCACAGCGATCCTGCAATAATCTGTAAATACTGAGGATGCAACTCCAGTCAGTCGATCTGTGATGCAGATGTGGCAATGAAACTAGCTTGATGTATGCCAACTCATTTCTAGTGTGCCAGTTCAACCCAACCTGCTGTTTCTCACCAGATGGAACGTTCAATGGATTCTGCGTGACTGATGTTTTCATTATTGTACTGAAAATGCACTTTTTCTGTATTATATGCACAGTCATAATGTCACTACATTTTAAGAAGGAACATTATAATCTGAATTCTCTAGCTTTTACATATCCAAAGAGAAGCTCACTTCTGACAGACTTGAGTTCACCTCCATCTTGTGCAGTCTGTACATTGCAATGTTGTTATGTTTATACATATTATGTGGCATTTGCACTAATCAAATTGATTATGGTACTGTAAGTATAGACGTTTATGGCTGTATACAGCATATCTTAACTATTGGTCAACTGATTTTTGTATTTGTAGTGTAATGGTGATCATTGTTTAAACAGTTGGTTTTGCACTGCCAGAATATTCGGAAATTAGTAAGGTTATTGCTTAACCTTATGTTCATGTTGTTTACACATAAATGATTCATACATACCACAGACTGAACAGTGCATTTAAAAATAATCCGGAATAAGAGAAAGCTTTAAAGTATGTAAAATGTCTTTTAACGTAGACAAAATGTCTACACCAATAGTTTGGGTTGCAAATATATGTATGTCAAGAGGCTATTTTGTTTCATTTAGTTCTTTTAGTTACAGTTAACCACTGAATTAAATAAAAGTTTATAATTTATGGATAGGGTGACAAGTGGAGGCATTAAGCAGTTTATATCTCCATCTATGTTCCCTATGCTACACAGATACTAACTTGCTGCCTATTGTAGTGAAATTAAGTGTTTTCAGACTTAAGTTGATAAATCGAAATGAAAATGCTATCTGTACTGCATTCCTGAACCTGTAAGCCGAAATGTAATACTCAGCAAAATATTTTCAATATTGAACACTGGCGTAAGAAACCATCCATCTTAAATATTGTCCAAAAGCCATTTGTTTACTTTGGAAATAACCATGTTGGATGGTATGACTTAAACAATAACTTGCTTGTTTTACTCTTCAGTCTGTCGTGTATATGGATATCATTATAACATAAAATGAGATTTGATGAATGTCTCCTTGTATTCTACTTGTTGCTTTTGTAGTACTGAGAATTATTTTACATTGAAGGAACTTTGCTCAACCAAAGCTATTGACACTTTTTTATGTTGCAGGAGTGTGTGTTAGTGTGCACTTGTTTATACTTGTATGCATAGTATTCTCACATGGAAACGTGTCAGTTTTTTGTAGTTGCTGTAAATATTTGGAAAAAAAAGAGCAATCATGGTACAGAGTTTATTCTTCCAAAAGAAAAAGTTTTGAGACTGGAAAATGTTCTTAACACTGCAAATTGAGCGTGGAAGTTTCAAAGGTTTGATTGTGTTTAAATGTATTTATATGGGCTTTTGTGAATTTGTCAATATACAAATTGTGAGTATTGTGACCAAAGGAATATTGCTTTATTT
>JAUZST010014121.1:0-10739 GCA_034779995.1 Parotocinclus haroldoi
TCTCTCTCTCTCTGTCTCTCTCTCTCTTTCTCTGTCTCTGTCTCTCTCTCTGTCTCTCTCTCTGTCTCTCTCTCTCTCTCTCTCTCTCTCTCTCTCTCTCCCTCTCTCTCTCTCTCTGTCTATCTGCACTGCCTGACTTCTTCTTCTGAAGGAGGATTTTTCTCTCAGCCCCACCGCCTTGCAATCTCAGCAGCTGCCAAATGTGAGATTATGGCTTAGCTAAATCAGTTTTATCTTTGTGTGTTCAGCGCAACTTCAGTTTCAATCACTGTGTGTGCTCAAGCATTGGAAGATGTCAGGCCCTGAGTATTGGTGTGAAAATGAGGGTCCATCTTCTAATCCGGCACCATGCGGGTGGCCAATAAGCTCTCCGTATGGAATGAGTGCTCTGGGTCGGTCAATTACGCTCTGCATTGCCCTTCAGACTGAGGCGGGATGTCGAGAGGGTCAGGCTTTGATTCAGTGATTTAATAAGAGGCTCTCCGTGTTTTGTTCACCCCTGTTCAAATTACAAGCTTGTTCATTTGCCCAATGAAAGAAAGTTAACACAATCCTGTAAAATCACATATGAGATGCTGTAATTCACATATGAACATCATTTCATTTGGCTCAGGCAGATGTTTCTGATGTCCCTTCCCCAGTCGTCCACTCGGATTGTTATAAACTTTCTTTTCTTGTTTGACTTGTTTAACCAAACACATCTTTGGAATGTGTGAGGAAATCCCTCAAATACATTTTTATAACTATTTTTTTTAATAACTTTTAATGAGACCACACTGAAGATCTGACCCTTGCCTGTATAACTCAGTGTAAATTTGCTTTGCGCTCAAAATAATAACACACAGCCATCAGTGTCTGAACCACTGGCAACAAAAGTGAGTGAAAATGGTAAATTTTTTGTGGGGCCACCATTGTTTTTCCAGCACTGTCTTAAGTCTCTTGGGTATGGAGTTCATTACAGCTTCACAGGTTACCACTGAAATGACGCGTCCCGGCGCTGGTGGATGTTAGAGTCCTTGCGCTCCTCCACCTTCCATTTGCCCCACAGATGCTCAGTAGAGTTTAGGTCTGGAGGTATGCTTGACATTTACCCTCCGTATCTTTAGCAGGGCAGTGGTCTTTTTGGAGGTGTGTTTGGGGTCGTTATGTTGGAATACTGCCCTGATGCCCAGTTTCTGAAGGGAAGGGGTTATGTTCTGCTTCAGGATGTCACAGCGCATGTTGGCAGCCATGAAATTCGACACCACCATGCTTGGCTGTAGGCAAGACCCACTTGGTTGCCGCCACACACGTTTGTTACCATTTGAACAAAATAAGTTCCTCTAGGTCTCATCGAACGACAGGACCTGGTTCCAGTAATCCCTGTCTTTAATTTGCTTATCTTCACTGAACAGACTAACCCCCCTCACCCCTTTAACCTCTTCAGCAATGCTGGCAGCACTTCTACGTATATCTTCAAAAGCCAACCTCCGGACCTTCTTTGGTCGACCATGTCGAGGCGTTGGTAGTCTCCTTATAGCCTAGGCCATCTTCATGTAGAGCATTCTTTTTTTTTAGATCCTCAGAGAGTGCCATGTTGACCAATATAAGAGAGTGTCAGAGCAATAACACCAAATGTAACACACCTGCCCCCCATTCACACCTGAGACCTTGCAACCCTAACGAGTCACATGATACCGGAGAGAGAATATGTATGTATATATATCTACCCTGAATTACTCTGCTAAAACATGAGGGGATATTTTTAAATGTATATAAAGCCATTAAAAAAGAAGCACTTGATTTCATTCCATTAATCAAAATAATCAGAAGAGCAAATGAAAAGCCATAAGCCAAAGTTGTTTGATTATATAAATGAGATTTAAACTTAGTTATGGTAAGTAGTAAGTGATATATTTATTCATGGGGGTGAATTTGACAGAAGGAGGTTAAACTGGACCAGAAGTGCCCCCGCATTGTGTTCAGTAGGGTGTATGGTCACCCATAAGAGGGTCAAACACACCTATAGTGACGGGATCAGATTATCGAGCAGTTCTTTTAGGATCCTCTTCCTATTCATTCGGAAATATAATCTCATTTTGGTGAGCAGTGAAGATAAAGTGGATGTGCAAAATGAAGGCTAAATGGAATGATAATATTCCAGAAATAATTACTTTCTTTTGCATTTTTAATTCTGGTAATTTAATTTTTAAGGAAAAGGGTTTGATTTATTCCCTACATGAGATACATTTTTCAAATAAATAAAAAAAAGAACCTCCTAAATTGTAGACCAGACACGGTGAGGTTTCTGTGGTTTTGAATTAAATATGTTGAAAAACCGGAAAAGGTTAAAGTTACTTTTTGATGTTTTCATTCTTTATGGTCCAGCTATGCTGCATGATCTAAGATTGTGACTACTGAAACATTTACCAAAGTTTTTTGAGAAGACAAGTATGATAAAGCAACATCAATATACAATCTGATGCTCTGACTAGACATGTGAACCTTAGCTATGATTCATTGTAGACACTGACAAAGATTTCGGGAAAACAGCCAAACTAATTTCAAAATGTTTTCAACTCTGACTTTGAACCACTTCAGGAGAACGATCCGTGTACAGCGGACGATGCTGTGATTAATCAGGGCTTCACCCGGGCCTTAACCTTTGCTTTAAAACAAATCCAGTCTGGACTGAGCCAATTAGCTTTTATTTGCTGTTGCCTGATGGAAAAAACAATCTTATTTATCTTTGTTGGATGCATTAAACCTTCTCCCCACGTCATGCATCGTTGAAGTTTTGTAGAAATCTGTGTGGGGTTTGGCAGGTCAAGTGGCTCCTCTAAATTGCCTCTTGGTGAGTGGGTGAATGGTTGAGTGTGTGATTGTAGCACAACGCAAACGCAAGAGCAAACAAAAACTCCACGTTGTCACTCAGTAGCTGGCTCTGCTGAAATGGGAAAATCTGTAGATTTCGCTGACATTCGCGCAGCATGCCCAGGTTTAATTAAACACCTCTGGTGATTAAAATGAAAGCCGCGTCTCAGCCGCTAATTAACCCAGAGGAACCGGCTCATTCATAAACTACAGAGCCGAAGAAATATTATTTCGCCAAACGCCATCACGGACTTAATGCGCGTGTCGGTTATGACCTGTAATAATGATGTACAGCAAGCAAATTGGTTTCAAGGGAAACCAATTGCTGTCCTAGCTCTATGCTAATTGAAATTTCAAAAGCCATATTGACCCCGATGCTGCCATAAAAACCCATAAGACCATAACGGCTTTACGCCTCGGGGGGGGGGAACAGCATGTACATGAAGCACAGTACTGGAGTGTGTGCAGATCGTCTCGATAAATGAAACGATGAATCAGGTACATCCAGGATAAAATGATCTGTTTAGATTATCTCTAATCAGTTACTGATATTTTCCAAACGGTTCCTCGGCGCATCATCATTTCTGATTCTGACACTGACAGCAGCGATGCTACTCATTTCTAACCTAGAAACAAAGCCAGCCTTGCTTTCTATTGTTTTCATCGTAGTCCAAAAGCCAAGATACCCCTGGATATCTAAACTCTTTTAGTTTGCCACCCGAGCTATGAGGCTAATGTGGCTTATCTGTTAGCAGTTAAGGTGAACAACCACTTCCTGAATATAAGATCACGACTTGAGGGCTTTCCTGGCTGTTCTGTTGATTTTTTTTTCAGAATCCATGCATGCCACCTTGCCTAAATAGGGTGGCCTTGCCCTTAAATGAGGGAATAGCTCACACATGGCCGAGAGACACCTACTCAAAACAGCACTAAAACCTCACCCCTTCAGAGACGGGATATGAACCAGAGTTGCAGTGCTGAGCCGTCCTAGTTCGTATCCCATCTCTGGTGAGACGAGGTTTGAGTTGAGTTCCATGATTCCTTAAAGGTTTAGAGATCCTTGGGCCATGGGGCCGTAGTGCGCTCCCACTAGACCAGGGCTACCCTAGCATGATTACAAAATGTTTCTCTGTCACTGGTAAGTGGTAAAAATATTGTGAGGTGAACAGTTTCGGTCATGTGGTCGTGTTCACTGGGTGACTGTTTGGACAGTTCTTTATATGGTGGAATCGCCCAAGCAGGTCGCGTCCCTTTTTGCGTCTTGGTTCGCCCCAAGGTTTCTTCCTTATAATGTTTGGGGAGTTTTTCCATGCCACTGCCACCCTATGCTCGCTCAGTGTAGGACTGGCCCTGGATATTAGAAGATAATATAACATTATAAGGCGGCTTTGAGACAATGCTCCAATGTAAAAAGCAATATAGGAATAAATCTGGGGTTTACATGACTGGAGTTGAGTTGATTTGACTCGACTTTGGAGCCTTTGGGAATTGGTTTGCACGATGCTAGGTGAAATCGCAGAGCTAGCTATACAAGACCTATGACAAAATGCCCCTGCAAAATCTCTGACAGTCCTACAGAGTCAAGACCAGAATGTTCCAAACGAATCATGCACCAAAACAAGCATTCTTGGCTGAAACTGAAATGGAAACGTTTAACACGCCAAGAAACTGAAAGCTTTGTTTGTTTCATTTGTTTTTTGTTTTTTTTTGTAAACACTATTATATAATAACTTATTATAAGCGCTTCTTTTTACGTCTCTACTAGCCGTAATGGTTTCATGCGTTACTAGATATGACGACAAGATATATTTTGTCGTTATTCTTGTGTTTAGTGTCACTCTCTCAGAAGCAGCAACCAGATGTGACAGATGTACACAAGTTCTTTACTTAAATAAAAGCATTATTAATCTGGTAAGCAACACTGTAATACTAATTACTATTCTGGCTTAAATATTGCACTCAAGCATACATATTAAATTAAGGATAAGAGGTACAGAGCCATGGTTTGTAATAGAACTACATTTAGGGCATTTATCAGACGCCCTTATCCAGACCGACTTACAACTCATACAGTCTTACAATTCAAGCAACGAAGGGTTAAGGGCCTTGCATAATTACCCAACTGTGGCAGCTTGACAGAGGTGGGATTTGAACCCTGAACCATCAGGTCCAGAGTCCAGTACCTTAACCGCTAGGCTCCCGCAGTAACATTTATATAACCCTGAGTCCTCAGCAAGAATCGTCAGAAAAATGTACTTACGGGAGTGAATTATGGCACGTGAATTAAGGAACGTAAATATATTTAACAAAGTGTAAGGTAACCATTGTAGTAAAGTCAGGTAAAAATAAACAATGAATGTGTTCTTTGTGTTTTCCGTTCAGTTTTTAGTCTCTCGTCTGGCCTGCTTTTTTTAGTAATGCTTCAATAATTCTTTTCATACACTCTCTACGTGACAGTTATTTTCAGCTGTTGATATGCTGACCCAGGAGATAATGTAAACTGTTTGAAACGAAGTACATAATGAATAGTACATAAGGGATAGTGCTATAACATGAGATATAAGCACTGGTGTGCTGCGGGGGAGAAGGCACGAGGAAACAGGCCAAGTTTAACCTCGAGTTCATTATTGGGATTATATTATCACCGCTTATTGTTCGATTTGAAGATAAAGAGGACAGACGAATATTATTTGCATTCAACATTCTGCAAGGTAAAATAGATGGTCTATCGCTCCCCCTCTGTTAAAACATCGTAATCATACTATGGCCTTCAGTGTCTACAGACGAGGAAGGTCATTTCTCAATAACTGTTTGTTGTACAGACAACAGACATAAATATATCAATTGATAGGTTTAAGTTAATTAAAAAGTATATATATTTGCATTCAGCACGTAAAACTGGTATACTTTATAAGGCAGGGAGTAACTAAGATACACTGTTCCAATAATAGAAGAAAATCGGACCGAGGTCCCGGCGTTATAGCCATAGTCTAGGATCCTGTTATCATTTCCGTTTCCTGATTAGCGATCCTAAAGCTGTTAGACGAAGCTCTTAATGTTAGTCTGAAATACAACGGGAGAGTTACGGAGATTAAGATTTTGGGTTAAGAACTGGACTTAACAGATCCATGAACGAACCTCCGATCATCCGTGGATGGTAAAAAGACACAATAATAAAAAAAACATCGAGGTTAACACCAGCAGATGATGCTTTGAAGAAAATATTAAAGAAAAGAAGTGATCGAACATTTTACAATTCTCGCTGATCCATGATTCAGTTCCTTTTTGATGGTGGGACTAAAACTGATCTTCAGTGTGGTTGCTCTTCATTTGAGCTCTGAATCCATGAAAAGCCCAGGACATTTGATTCACAGTACAGAATTAGGTTATCTGCTTTTCTACAGCTCATCCAAATCCTCGTCCGGCCCGTCGTTAACAGCTTCAGCCTCCAGATTTTAACAGAAACGTTCTCAGAGTCTTCGACTTTTATTGTCACGTGCAACATACAGTGAAATTCTTTGTACAAAGCTCCAGGGTGTGATATATACATAAAAAAAAGTTGAATATGTAATAATAAAAATATAAGAACTCAGAATAAGACAATCGCAGTGTTTTACGTGTAGAATTATAATGTTGCTGCTTTGTTATAGCTGGCGCCGGTGTGTATGTGGCGGGTTTGTATTTAAAAAGGTTCAGACAGAGTGCATCCCAACATCTCTGGCACTTTGGGACAGGCACTGGACTGTGGGCCAGAAGATTCAGGGTTCCGTTGGGTCCCTGAGCACAATGGCTTAGACTGGATAAGACTGTATGAATTGTAAGTCGCTCTGGATAAGAGCGTCTGCTAAATGACAGGAATGTAAATATCTCAGCCAACTAACGGTGGAATAATTAAGCTTTTTAAATGTTACTCCCATCGAACTGATTTAATCTGCTCTGCCCGCCAGAGCTTTTCAGTTTCTGATATTTCGATGAATTTCTATACAAACACCTTCTGAGATTAAAACATAATTCCAAAACAGATCCAAAGTGTATGTTTGATGTAAAGACTGGGAGCGTGCAGACAACACGATCATTACATTGGACAGGGAAATGAGGGTTATTGTGTTGATACAGAACACGCTGTGGATTGGGATTATTTGTCTGCATCGTGAAAGCATTGTTTGTCTTCTCTCACTAGAGCAAACCGAGTCCATTCGGGGAATTTTCGATTAGGCAAATCGCAGCGCGTTCCGACAGGCCGACTCCGCCCCTTCGGCTATCAGCTTGTAATAAAGCGTGACTGATCTCACACGGGCTTTTGTTTGTTCATATATCATCATGCAGGCTTTATTTCTGAGAGTCTGTAACCATCCATAAGGGACGTCTAGGCTTTCCAAGAGCAATACAGCAATAAGGAAATAACACATCTTTGCGTTTGTTATGTCCCTCGGGTACGACTCGGCGCTCAGGACTGTGTCGACAAATTCTTTAAGTGTATCGGAGTTGAACTGAAAGACAATATTGTTCTACCACTGCTCACCAACAGCGAGCTCATGGCCCCCGGACCTGTCATATTCCCACTATAAGGGTTTGATCCCATTGTTTTTACATGATATTTCACAGACCCTCGATCCGTCCATGCGCTACGGAGCCCCACCACAGGGATGTACGACGCCTTAAGCAGATCGTCAAGCACCGATCCCCAAACACAGCTTTTTCATTTCGCTTTGGGTCAGGGATCAGCAAGCAAGCAGTCGAGCTAAAACAATATTTGTTTTTGACTTCTACGCTTCTGTGTGCTGCTGAGAAATGCGGATGCTTTCACTTCTCACATGAGATGATCACACACTGTTCATCCAGCTGACCTCGTTACAGATGCTGTAAGCAGTCACTGGGCTTTTATTCTTACGACCCACCCCATTCTGGACCTAGAGGGGGTGCAGCCCCGCGGATCGACGGGATTGGGATGTGTGATCTGTATCATTAACGGTGGTATCATTATTTGCCTTTTAACGATGTGTGAGCCGACATTACTCAGTATCTCACTCCCTTTGCAAACAGCGATCAAAGCTCGCAGATTAATGAGCGCTGAGCACCACAATTCGAGCTGGTGCATTCTACCTGAAATGCGTAATCGAATCCGAAAATGAGCGAACAAACTCCACCAGGAGACAAAACACAAACATGACCGGCCTCACAGTCTGTGTCGTTAGATTTAACGAGATATGGCTTGGGATTGAAAAGGCAGCGAGCTTCAAACTGTCGGAAGTCGGCTCCTGTTAAAAGCAGCTCAACAACTAAATTACTTCACCGCCTGTGAACTAACCACCATGCACAATATGAAGATTATGAAAAAATTTGCGAGTCAGCTGCTTACGCCAAGGTAGCGGCAAAAAAACACACTCAGCAAACGTCAGGCGAATCGTTCTCCAAAAAAGTGCCTTATGACAAGAAAAGCAACCAAACGCTGTGATCAAAACATCATAAAAAACATGGTTCCAATTCAACAGGTCCAGATACACGAGTTCAAAAGACTTTTCATGGGGGTGTTTGCTCCCGAAAAATTTCATCCGCAAAAATGTCAGATCCATAATGCCTGTCACTTGTAATAATTCCACTCTAATGGTGATTTGTGACTTTTGTATGTTTCGTTCAATAAGAGGTTGCAGTTTTGTATGGATTGGATTATTTAAAATAAGCAAACGGCATGAACGTGTGTCAGAGTTACTGCTAAAAACGTTGTGATGTACAAAAGGGGGGCAGTGGAAAAAGAATTTGGGAGCCACTGTGCTAGCGGATGTGTGAACCTACAGTGAGGTCGTTTACGTGACCTGAATCTGATCGTTGTCGGATTTCTGCAGTTCTGATTGGTCAGGATCGAGAAATCAGATTTTATTTCAGCTTTTATCTGATATCATGTCCACCAGTTACAGTTTGAGTCGGATGTGGCAGTGTGCATGTGCAAAAAGCAGCCAGCGGGATAATACATGGTTGCCAGGTTTCTCCTATTTATGGTTTATTTATGTAGACCAGGTGGGGGATTCTCACGTGGGATGTGGTATTAAATGCAGCACCCACTAAACGGCGATTGAACAGTGGAGACTCTGAATATATACTCAAGAAAATGTGTGTGTGTGTGTGTGTGTGTGTACTATTGTTTTATATTCTGTCAATTATTTTGTTCTCTATTTTATTATATCACCTATATTATTTTATCCTCTCTTTATTTTACCGTATTATATTATTAGCTCTTTATCTCAAAAAGTAGGGGATACTTCAAAATGAAATATTCAATACGGAAATGTTCTGCTCACAAAAAAAGCATAATTAAATGTATTCATTTATATATACATATATATTTCAGTATTCCCTTTAATATATATAATTTATATTGAATAATATTTAATAATTAATATAATTTTATTATATTTTACTACATTTTATGTATTATATTTTTATTTTGAAGTAGCTATATATAAATATATATAATTTTTTACTTGCACTTTTTGTGTGTATATACAATTGTTTTATATTCTGTAGCTTATTTATGTTCTTTATTTTATTATATTATCCACATTATTTTATACTCTATTTTATTCTGGTCCATATCGTTTTTTTTTTTTTTCATTTATAATTATTTTTTGTTATGAACTCTATTTTAATTATTCAAAGTTGTTTGTAAGGCTAATAGGCTAATAGGCTAATAGGCTAATGGCTACTCCGTGCACATAGTTCACTCATAACGATTCGAGCTCCTAAAGCAGCGAATTGTAGTTTAAATGAAGCGTTTCACTCGGCTGCAGTGTGAACACACCCTCACACTTCATGGTGGATTAGACCGAACATCTGTCACATGCTGAAGGCGTTGCAGATGCTGCAGCTTCCTGATGGCATCTGTTGTTCTAACAGTAATCGATTCAGCACAGCTTCTACCTAATCATCATCGTTCCTGCCCATTAGGTCTGACTGGATCCCAGTGTGTTTGGCAGGGGGTTCGGTGAGATGATCTCTGGCAGGCGGCTACAGCTCTGCTTTGGCTGGGATGTTGTGTGTTCTGACTGGATGCTCTTACGTTTACGGCTCTTACTGTTCATACCCGAATCACACCTGCTCTACACCATGCGTATCTGTTATCGTTATATCGATACCTTGTGATTCTGATTTCTGATTTTTTTTAAATATATGACTGGCAGTGATTCGGATTTCCTTTCTGCCTAAGAACTGCACTGTAAATGGCAGCACACAGAAACAATTGCTAAAAGGCAGCAGGGGCTGTTTCTACCTGGCTCTGTTCTCTCACTAGCTTATCTTTGTGGCCAGAAAATATCAATCACTGCAACCTTGCTCAAATTGTTCTTTTATTACAGAAGCCCGCTATAAGGTTAGTGCAAGGATACAAGCACAAGGAAAGGCTCAAGACTCAATGCAACTTATCCTACTCAAACCAAGATGTTAAGCCACTGATTGCAGTAAAAACACTTTAACTTATGTTAAATCCGGGGCAGCTGAGCATTAACTGTTTAAATCTTACACACATTAACTGAATTCTGAAGTACAAAACTGTTTGTGTATGTGTGTGTGAGTGTGTGTGTGTGTGTGTGTTTGTGCTGCTGTCAAAATTTCACAAGTGAAGGCTGAATGTTGATAACGCTGACTGTTCAGCTCTAATTATTATTATCCATTCATTATCTTCTGCTTAATCCACACTGGGTCGCGGGCCAGCCGGCGCCCACCCGGTAACTCTGGGCACAAGGACAGGAACAACCCTATACAGGGTGCCAATCCATTATAGGGCACACACACTCTAAGGCCCACTTTAAAGACACAAATTAACCTAATACGCATGTCTTTGGACTGTGGGAGGAAACCGGAGTACCCGGAGTAAACCCACGCAGACACGGGGA
>JAUZST010014122.1:0-10739 GCA_034779995.1 Parotocinclus haroldoi
CTGTATATTAAATCATAGGAAAATTAGTTTAAAATAAATAACAAATTATTAATAACATTTAAATTAGTAGTAGAAAAAATAATTCAAATTATAAAACAAAATTGATTATTTAATGAGTCTTTAGAGGGAGGTCCTTGAAGGCACATCACATCTTTGTCCACTTTCTAGTGAGGCATGGTGCTGTTTGAAGAACATAGAAGTTTATGTCTAGAAGTGACATGAACTTCTATGGGTTCAGCGGTATCTAGGATAAACCATCATACAGTGGAAATTTTATGTTCAGACGAATTTTTACATTCAAATATTATGGGCAGACAAATCAGCATTCCAAATGTTTTCTGGAAGAAATAAGGGCTGTGTGCTCAAGATCACAATAAAGAAAATCAGACAATGTTAGTAATGAAACATCTAAATCCCTTTCAGGCCTTCTTTGAAGTACATTGTTTCTTACACATTTGTTGGCTGAAGAAGATCCTAAGAAGGTTTGCTTCTCTTTGTGCACCTTAATTGCTATTCAACCTGTAAAGTTGTACTGGGCGCAAAGAACATGGGTACTTTTTTCCTGGAGTGCTTAGGAAAAAATATAGTGCTCCCCAGTGATGGTCTCTGATGAGATAAATGATGCAGTAACCACACTTCTGTGGATCGGTTAATGAACTATCACCACAGAGAACATGGAAATGGATTAGCTACTGAGACTTGCTGCTCCAGCATGGTTCACTATAACTCATTTGCAGTGCATCAGTGAACCAACCACCACAGTTGCTGCCCGCATCAGTTAAATTACTATTGTAAATGGCATGTTTAAATTAGTAAAATCATGATTACTCTAACAGCTTAATTAATTATTTCTGCTCTTTCTTTAAATATAGATAGTAAGCAAATACTTATATGCATATTGCATTAGACACTAAAAGCTGAAGTATAATAGACATGTTTGTACTTTCTGTAAGGAGAAATCCTACAAATTGTAGGTGGAAATACTTGGCAGTATATCAAACACTTAATTTTCCTTGCTGTATGTTAGCTCTGTTGGTTTTCTGCATACATAAACAATGATTGTTTTTTTGTGGAGACAGGTGGAAAATAATAGTAACTATATTTGTGTGTATTATCATATTAAATCCCCAGAACATGTCAAATCACTGTGTCCTGTGCCATTATTTTCATACATTAATTTAGTGCCAGACAGGTGAAGTTTATTCATATTTATGTTAGTTGCTACATTTAACACATTCACATGGGGCAAGCTGCAGGATGCACATTCTTACTCACTGTGGTGTGCCAGCTCTCTTTTAGGTCTGACAAATGAGTAGAGCAGAGAAGAGAAAAGTACCCTGCCATTGCTCACCTGATTCAAATCTGTTCCAACCCAACTATTTATTCAACTTGTTTGTAGCCACCCGACCTTAGGGTTCTAAATTTGCTCATGCAAAATAACATACCCCATGGTGAGAGCATAACAGAGTGCAGTGGGAATTTATATGGTTTTCCCTAAATAAAAACACCTGCTTGTAGATGGGGAAAGTATATGAATAGTTGATCTTGGAAAGAAAAAAAAATACAAATGAGGTCAAAAAGAAAAGGAATAGCTATACCTACAGAATAACTGAAAGAATACTTCACTATTATTCTGTTATGATTTTTTGTTTGTTTTATATTTTTGTGCACTTTTGTGGATTCCAATATGACTCAATTAAGACGTTTTTGTTGATTTACGACCTTGTGGAATTATAATTGTGTCACATAGTCCTCACCCAGTGCCTCTGTGTCCTCTCACTAACCTCACTCACCTTCACTTTCGCTTGTCAGGTGCACTGGTCCGTCATCTTTGCTTGCCAACCTGCCGCAACCTCCTCATGGTCTGTGCTTACACGTTGCCCACTTCCAGGGCACACTCCTGGCCTGTCTTCAACAACACTATTAGTGGCCAAGCATGCATCAGAACATCTAGGAAGTATTGGTATTCTGGTCAGTCTATGCACACAAAAAGGTCCAACATCCGCCACCCGTCGGCCTCTTGCAGGTAACCCTGGACTTTGGGATCAACCCCCCACGTCATAGGGCCAGACTACCATTCTGGCCATTACTGACCACTTCTTTAAATCCATGAAGTTTCTGCCTTTTTCCATGTTGCCCATGACAACTGAGCTGGCTCTGTTCCACTTGGTGTTTACTCAGTTCGGTCATGCAGACCATCATGAATGTCTTCACTCACTTTCACTTTGTCACTCACTCGCATCACTCACCTGTGCCACTCATTCCAGTTTTGCCAACTTAGAGACTTTTCAGACCCCTCTAGCATTTATATTTTTTAATGACTAGCGACAAATAAAAATTGCAAATGATTTTTAAAATTTATTTGAGAAAGATTGTTTTAAAATGTTTCAACAATTTTCTCATGTGTTCTTGACAAACTGGAAATCATCTGCCCATCTCTGCTTCCAAGAAACCCAGCCTTTCCTGGATATTGATTTTCTACCAAATCATAAATGTTATTTTATTTAGGTTTTTAAAATATTACTAGCACTAAATTGCTTCTTTTTCAACTATTTTGGTATGTGTTGCAGGCATGAAATTGATGCTTCTTAAATTAATTGACCAGAAAAAACATGATTATATACTGCTCACAAAAATTAGGGGATGTTTTATTGGGGCTATTTTATTTTGAATAATTCCAATAATGTCTGTGCGCAGTATATATTGTATGTGCATGTGTCTGCACAAACGTTTAGAAACTGACTCCATGAGAATGATATGAGGGCCCGACGTCCACAGATTGGGGTTGTGCTCACAGCCCAACACCATGAAGGATGCTTGGCATTTGCCAGAGAACATCAGAATTGGCAAATTCGCCATTCAATAAAAATATTTCATTCATTCAGATCTAGGATGTGTTATTTGATTGTTCCCTTTATTTTTTGAGCAGTGTATAATATTGTAAAGCTGCTTTGAGACAATGCACAATTGTAAAATATAAATAAATCTGACTTGACTCATCAGATCAGTTATCCTACAAACATTTGCAGATCCATGTATAGTGTAGAATCACTTCTAATCAATAAAGTGAGTTTCAGTGTGTAGTCCACTCAGCAAAAAAATAAAGCACCCAGATAGAAATGTTAGATTTATGTAAAACTTGGGATGCAGTTATGTTGGAGGCAGATATGTAAATGATTACAGGTGTGGTCTGAATAGAAACTGGGTCTTGCAACTAGATGGCATACATTTGCACACCCTTTTGCTTTGTAAAAAGGCTACTTTTGATAGTGTACTGATTGATGTCAAATTGTTGACTACTAGATGTGTCTCTATGACATATTTGCTCACAGCTGGGCATGCAGATTTTCCATACTCATAGGTTACCGAACCTGGCATCCAAGCTGGTCCCATAAATGCTTGATGGCAAATAGCCATGTCAATGAAGTATTCCAATCTGGTGGAGACATCCTTGGGAAACTATTGAGGTGTAAGCATTATCCTACTTACAAATGTTTTCCAAGGTGAGTTTTATTTATTTATATGTCTTTATATAAGACTTGTTTGCTGACTCAGCCAGAAGAGTATAAAATAAATACAATCAAACATTTTATGTAACCTCTTACAAATGCTCTTCTTCCATTGTTTGATACAGTCTGCTTACAAATAAATATGTTCTGAAAGTCCATAGTGACTAGGATGTCAAGATTTTGTTCAGAAAGGAGCTATACATCCTAGCTCACTTCATTATGGAGGTTCAAGAGCTCTGGAAAGATGGAAACTGTGAATTCAAAAGCACCTCTCAGGTTATGCAAGCACATTTCCATTAATGAAGAAATGCTGTTAGAAGTGTTAGCTCTGCATTTCAATGAAGAAGGAAATGGGCAGGGAAAAATCCAAAGGGATCTCACTCTCTAGTAATGTGTACATAATTATTTCTGGCAAGAACCACAGTTCAGCTTTGTGTGTGCACGTGTTTGTTTGTGTGTGTGTGATCATGTCTGGCTTGGCCTCTCATCAGGGTCTCAGTGCCCTGACAGTTCTGTTTAAACCTTGGACCCCTTCTGCCAGGATAAATAAAGAATTTACAAACAAATTTCAATACTCCTTTACAATTGTCTCTTCTCATATAAGGCCCTCAATTTGTTGGCGTGAACCAATGAGCCTCAAATGTCCCACTGCCCTGTACTATCTGATCTGTTGACCATGGAGTCTCTTTTAATTCCAGATACATACTGTATATATCTTTGTAAGAGTAAATCATCACTTCCTAGAGTACAGATATTGTACAAAAAGGTTTTTTTTAATTACATCATATGAAGTTTCATTTTAAACCCATTATATGGATATGGATAATGCCCCATGAAGGGGATGCTGATCACAACTTATGCCTTAAAAAATGACTTATAGGCCAAGGATCCAAATAAGGTTACTGATGTTACATCAAATAATTGTTATTCGGTTCATGTACGTGAACAGGGAGTCATATCCAAGTCTAGAAAGGATTTTTCAGCTATCGCGCTACACAAAAAGGGAGTTTTAATACATATATGAGAATGACACAAATCTTGGTTTTCACAAAGTTTGATGCCTCACTTGTTTTTAGAACATTTTGTCAAATGTTTACATGATATAGTGAAGAATGAATGTTTAAACTTTTTATTGAGAAGTGAATCCATTTTAAGAATTAATATTTACAGTGTTGATTCATTTTTTACAACTTACCTTGACAAACTGAATATCAGCTTCTGGGCAAAATCTTGATGCCTAATCAGTGCTTGGAGTTGATCACAGTTTCTGGGTTTTTGTTTGTCCACCCTCTTTTTGAGGACTGGCCACATGTTCTTAATGGGATTAAGATCTGGGTAGTTTCCTGGCCATGGACCCAAAATTTCTATGTTCTGTTCAAGGAGCCATTTAATTATTACTTTTATCTGGTGACATGGTCCATTATGCTGGGAAAATCATTGTTCATCTCCAAATTGCTCCTGGACTGCTGAAAGAAGTTGCTCTTGGGGATATTTTGATATCATTCATGGCAGTGAAAAAACCCCTCATCAGATTAGAAGGAAACCCCCACATGAATAGTCTCAGGTCTTGCTTTTGGCATGATACAGGATTTATGGTAGAGTTCACCTTTTTTAATTAGTGAAATTAGCTTTACCCCAGTCCTCTTCAAGCCAATCCATATACTTTCTGCAGAATGTCTGTCCTTGATGTTTTTTTTTTATAGAATTGTCTTCTTTGCTGCCCTTCATGACACCAAGCCATCCCCATAAACCCTTGTTTCACTGTGCATTCAGATGCTTTTACCTGCCTGAGCAAGCTCTGTCCTGGTGGTGACCCAATCTTGTAGCCATCATCCTCTTAGGAGACTTGCCTGATGCTTGAATGACGTTCTTGGGTGCTCTGAAGCCTTCTTTAATGCAGATGAACCACTCTCCTTCTGGATGATTTGGTAAATGGTTGATCTGAGTGCTATTTTAGAAGCAGCAATGTGCTTGTCTGTGAAACCCTTTTGATGCAATGCAATTATTTTTTAATCTTTAAATTTAATACATTTGTTGTGATATGGTAATTTTCATGGCAGGGAATGAGTTTGCAATTATCTGTTACAGCGGACTGAGTCAGAGCCTCAGGGGTTTTGAACCAATGTGCAGTGGTGCACAGAATTTTAAACTTCATTTTTAACTTTTTAACCACCCATTTGTCCATACATATATCCACATAAAAATCCGATTAATGCTGTTTAGAGAGTAATTTGATAATGCAACAAATTACATTTGTACCTAATCTGTACGATTAAACAGTACATATACACCCAGTTACACCTTGCTAGTACCAGGTTGGACTACCTTACTTTCTTACCTCTTCATTATATATGTACAACAAGGTTCTGGAATCATTCCTCACACATTTTCGGTCCATATTGACATGTTAGCTTCATCCGGATTGGGCAGATATCCATGATGTGAATCTTCCATTCCACCACATCCCAAATGTGCTCTGTTGAACTTAGATCTGGTGAGTGTGTACTGTGGCCATTTGAGAACAGTAAACCCAGTCTCATGTTTAAAAAACAGTTGGAGATTATTTGAGCTTTGTGACAATGTACATTATCCTGCTGGAAATAACCATCAGAAGATGGCGGAATTGTGGCCTCAGTTTGAATGTTCTTAGTTGAGAGGAGTGCAACTCAGTGTGGTGATCAACTGTTTTAGCCATTGACTTCAGGTTTTGGCATGTTGTACATTCTGAGATGCATACCTCAGTTCTGCATACCTCAGTTGTAAAACGTGGTTGAGTTACTGTTGACTTTTTATCACATTGAACAAATCCTGACATTCTGTTCTGACCTCTGTCATCAAGAAAGCATTTCTACCCAGAGAACTGAAGTTCACTGAATATTTCCTTTTCTTTAGACCATTATCTGTAAACCCTAGAGATGTGGGTGAAAAGTACTGAAGTACTGATTTAAGATCAGGTAAATCTGCATCTAGCCTATAGGTGTCCGTGGAGTCATGGCCCATTTGGATTTAAACTTTGAACATCCACTGGCTCTGTGCGATGTATTATGACTCTCCTTGCTAGCCGTACTGGGCACGTGTTTGATTAATATTCTGGTTTCCATTTGCTTTTCTGTGTTTTTCTGGAGTCCGATTCTGTTTTCTCCCTTGGGACTCTGTTTGCTGATCACTTGAACCGCAGACTGTTTTTAGATTACAAGATTCCCTGCTGTTCTTGCTGTGTTTGACAGAACTAATACCTGCTATGCCTGTCTATTTAGTATAAATTTAATAATTTAATAAATATCTGCAATTGCTCCCTACACTTGTGTAGTACGTATATTTACACACAGAACAAAACACATATATTGATAATCATATCAATAGTTTCTGAAATACTCAGATCAGTTTGTCTAGCATTAACAACCATAAAATCACAATTATTTTCCATTTTGATGTGAATTGCTGCCTAATATCTGATTAGATATTTATTAATGATCAGTTTAATAGGTTTAGCTAATAACCCTGTAAAACCCAAAAACAAAAGAAAGTGAAAAAAATTCACCTCTCTTATGATGTTAAAGGGGGCCTCTGGTGCAGAAATTAAAGGCTAACCAAATTTTGTATGTTTTTACAGTAATGTTGTAATATTGCAACATTGGACTTGGATAGTAGCAGAATATGTGTATTTGCTTCACACTGTCAAAACAAATATACTGAACAACTAAGGGTTGACTTGCATTGTGGATTGCTTAAGAGTAAATATCATAATTAGTAATCACACAGCAGCCATACTTTTATGAATCTAAATTTGGGCAAAACAAAATGAAAACTTTGGTGCGGACATGCTGACAGAACCTGTATTAGTAGGAGTCGACCGTGATAACCACTTGTGTTTATGTACAGTGGTACACCAAAAAGCAGTCCCTTTCATCTGAAAAGCATAGACTCACACTACACTTTCTGGAGAGGATATTGGTGTACCCTGCGGTGTAGCCGCAATCTCTGCAGCGTCCTTTCTTTGTTTTTAGAGGGAAATGTGTGATCATGTCCTTGCGGACATCCACTGGTGGTACACATAACCTCCTCAGAGCAGTCACAGGTCTCTGTGGTATACCGTCATGGATGTCAAAGGGCTCCGTGATGTAACTGGTGATACAGGGCTCTCCCTGCCTAAAAATGGTCGCCCTCTCTTTGGTGTCATGGGAGTTTAGTTTTTCTGAATAAAATGAGAAAAAGATCAATTACAATGTCAAACTTAGATTAAAGATTGTATAATCAGTGAAATATTTAATAAGACAAACAACAGAAATTATTCTTACCAGGATGAGAGAAGATGCTAGTTGTGCCTGAAACCTTGTCCTGTTCAGCATCTCTTTCTTGGAAATGTTACAAGCTTTGCAGTCCCGCTTGTAGATGAGCCAGGCGTTGATTATGGCGAGGATGATGTTGTGCCAGAAGATGTAAATGTACCAGCAGTGTGATTTCATCAGAAACTTGTACTTGGCAGCAAATTAGTAAAATAGATCCACACCACTATTGTAGGCACCCACGATGTAAGGCCTCTTAACCTCTGCATAGGATTTGGTTGCTTTTTCCAACATTGAATATTGGTAATAGGTTCTGGACCAGCAAAGAATGACACATAGGTGACTGCCCTGTTGTCGTACCATTTCACAGTACAGATGTTGTGGTTTACCTACACCCTGACATCAAAGCTTCATCTTCGCTCTTTCTTCAAGCTTTTCTCATCTTCAAGGACACAGTTGGGTAAGCAAACTTGCCTGGCTGTTCCCACATAATGGAAACCATGATCAAGGAGCTGAACTGCTAGTGGGACAGAGGTGAAGTAGTTGTCAGCGTAGACTTTATAGTTCTGACCATCTGTATATTTGGAGCTTGGAGTTCTGACCGGGCAGTATATTTGGAGCTTTAACTAAACTATTGCATTGTCTGCTTTAATATGAAATTTTCATTAAAGTATTACTTGACCTGCCTTGCCTGCTTGTTTCCCTGTATGTTTTAATCTGTTTGTACTGAGCTGATATGATTTTAGTTCTTTGTGTGACTTTAAGTGCACTGCTGTTCATCTTATTAAAGTAAAAACTACACAATGAGCTCTACCCAAGAAAATCACCTGGTGCAGCTAACAACTGAATATATCTGTAACAAAGCGGGCCAAAGAGACGGAGACAGATGCAGCTTGTGTCGATTTCAGGATTTAATGGAGCAAACGGCAGGCAAAAACAGGGTCAAACAGTCCAGGATCAAAAACCAGGCGAGGCAAAACGAGAACCAGAGGGGCGAGACGAAAGCAGAAAAACACGGTAGAAGCTTGGTAGGTCTAGCAACACATCAAACTGACAAGAGCGCTTAGAAACAAGGTAGGGACCAAGTGACTTAGTAAGGTGGCAGTGGCGGGGTGTATATAAATAGAGTGAACCGAGTAGGCGGGGGCACCGTCCAGCTCCAACGGGGGTGGCTTGATAGGTGAAGCGTCTGCCAGCGGACAAGGGACCCAGGGCCTAAGGAGAGACACATAGAAAACGGGGTGAATGCACATGTGGGGTGGACAAGCCAAACGAATAGTGACAGGGTTAAGTATTTTAGTGATTTTGAATGGACCAATATAAAGAGGTGCGATCTTGCCAGAACTTCCCTGAGTGCGGATGTCGCGGGTAGACAACCTCACCCGGTCACCGGGTTGGTAGTTGGGTTCCGGAGTTCGCCACCTGTTGGCCTGGACCTGGTATCTGCGGATGATATGAGTCCCGTGGAGGAGTGGCGCAGGGAATTCTGTGCAATCTCCACCCAGAGGAGAAAGCGGGCCCAGTCTTCAGGGTTCTCAGCACAGTAGAGCCTGAGGAATTTCCCCAGCTCCTGGTTAGCCCTCTCACACTGGCCATTAGATTGGGGGTGGTACCCCGAGTTGAGGCTGACCGCGACCCCCAGCTTCTCCAGAAAGGCGGTCCACACTACAGAGGTGAATTGGGGTCCACAGTGCGAATGTATGACCTCCAGGATACCAAAGGACGTGAAGACCTTGGTGAAGATTGTTTTGGCGGTCTCGAAGGCTGTGGGGAGTTTCAGGAGCGGTATTAACTTCTGGAGAAGCGATCCAGGATAGTGAGGATCGCGGTGTGACCCTGGGACAGGGGAAGGTCAGTTACAAAGTCCATGGGCAGGTGAGACCAGGGGCGTTGGGCAATCGGTAGCGGGACTTGGTGTACCCGCTGATCTCCATAGGTTCAGGAGTAGGCGGAGAGGCTGAGGACAGCATGGGGAGCCGCATGCGGTAACAAGAACCAAGGAGCTGGTCGAACTTGATGGCCAGGGCAATGAGCGCATCCAAGTTCAGGTCAGCCTCCCTGCCCAAGAGCTCGTGCTGAAGGTCCTGATGCAAACCCAGCCGGAAAGTGGGTAGCAAGGCCGCTTCATTCCAGCCACTTTGAGCCACCAGGGTCCGGAATTCCAGATCGTACTCGGCCGCCGAGCGAGCCCCTTGGTGCAGGTCTCGTGGTAGCTCTGCATATTCCTCACCCTGCATATTCCAGATGGCCGTGGCCCAATCCAGAGCGGGACCAGAGAGTAAGGAGATCACCAACGCGATGCGGGCAGAGTCCGCCTCCAGGGGCGAGTGTGTAAAATACAGGTCACACTGCAGCAGGAATCCTTGGCAATGTTCTGGGTTTCCATCATACCTGTCTGGCAGTGCGGTCCTGTAGGCAGCAGATGGTGCCGTCGCACGAGGTGGGCTAGGCGGTAGCGGAACGGTGACAGCAGGCGTCAGAACGCCTGGGGACGGAGTAAGCTGCGACACCCGTTGAGTAAGCGCATCCACGATGGGCATGACGGAGCTAAGTGTCTTGTGGCGGGCAAAAAGTTGACAAACCGCCTGAGTAACCTCTGCGAGCTGGGCACGAAGCTCCTCAAGCTGTATGTCCTTGGCGGGCGCTGAGGCAGAAGCTGCTGTCTCCATGCGGGCGAAGTCAAATGGAACAAAGTGGACCAAGGAGACGGAGACAGATGCAGCTGTCAGATGGAGCAAACGGCAGGCAAAAACAGGGTTAAACAGTCCAGGATCAGAACCAGGCGAGGCAAAACGAGAACCAGAGGGGCGAGATGAAAGTGGAGTCGAAGCACGGTAGGTCTAGCGATATAACAAACTGACAAGAGTGCTTAGAAACAAGGTAGGGACCAAGTGACTTAGCAAGGTGGCAGTGGCGGGGGTGCGTATAAATAGGGTGAACCGAA
>JAUZST010014123.1:0-10739 GCA_034779995.1 Parotocinclus haroldoi
ATTATTATTATTATTATTATTATATATATATATATATTTTTGGTGCTGCGTCAGATCCGAGAAATACAAATAAAAAATGTTTTCTTTAAATATGATGGTCGCCGGATCCTCGAAACAAGCAATAAAAAAGTCTAGCCTAAAAGTGGAAAAAGGTGGAGCAAAAGCTCCCGAAGATATGGAAAGCAAGGTAAAAAGGACACGCCGTTGTGTTGCCTCCCAGAGTGGGAGCAACGCGTGATCTGATCGCGATAGACGTCACAGCACATAAGGGCGGACCTGCAGTGAGCACGATAAAGCGCTGATTTGGGACGTCTCACAAATCGTGAGGCAAAGAGGGCCTCTGGAACGCCAGAGGGCGAGCATGATGCAGGATGAACATGAGCTCGGGCGCACGTATAGCGCGGGTAAGTCGAGCCGAGGCGCGTCTCAATCAGAGCGCGCAGCCAGCTGGAGTGAGACTCAATAGGTGCCGAGGACGAAAAGAGCGTAAGCTCAGATGTGTGAGGAGTGCACGAGTACAGATGGGGAAACCCTCAATGTGTCCCTCAAAAAACAAAGTACCTCGTTCGCCGGCACTATAGGTCACGGGACGTAACCAGCTGACCATAACGGCGATCGCAACGCTATCAAGGTTTCGTGAGCGCAGATGGAGTAAGTGTAACGACCTGGCCACGAACAACGCTAGAACCCGCCCTTAAGTAATGGGGAAAGCAGGTGTCCGTCATCAGGTCGTAAATTAAACACCAGATATAAACCGCCTCACCGACTGCTCTGTAACGGCAATCGGCGAGGACAGCGGCACGCTCCAGGGCGATAGGTAGGAACCCTAACAAAATCATTCTACAAAAAATTGATTAAAGTAGACTAAAGTTTTGGAATGTCCAAGTCAAATTTGACCTCTATTCAAAAGAAACACTATGGATACAGCTCATATGGGAAAAGCCACCAACATCCCACAGTTAATCCTGTTCTGTACTGTACTCCTGCAGAAATGCATATAAAACAAGAACAATCTGAGGTTCATACTGCCTGCAAGTAAATAAAACTAAAAGGAAAGGTCCGTGTAAGTTTCCTTTTTTGACAAACTAGACATCCCCTGACCATCTTTGCTTAACAAAAAGACTATTTTATACTAATATCATGATTGCAGCCACCTATTGACATCAAATCATTATTTAGCACCAACATATTTTGGAATGTGTTGGAGGCCTGAAATGCAGGAATGGATGTTTATTAAGAAATGAATGAAATTGTCCAGACAAAACATGTCTGCAATGAAGTATAAGTCAAAGTAAATGTAACCGTTTGTCTTTTATACTGTTTGCACTTTCCATACTGTCCCAACTTCTGATTTGGGGATGCATACAAGTTATTTGATGCATTATCTAACATTTGAATGCAAATTCCTATGGTATATCTCTTTCCCGTTGCTTTCTTTTTAATTTAATTATATCTATTAACATATGAATTCATTCTATCTTTCATTCTATCATGACCTTTAGTAATGGAATTTAGCACTCGAATCAAATGGCAATGAAACATTTTTTAAGGATATTTTAAGGATATTTTTAGTTTGTTGTTTTCTTCTTCTTTCTTCTATCTCAAAGTTTTCCAGAGGTTTGGAAATGGTTCATATTTAATATGCACGTGTTCACGTGGGTGTGATTGAGAACCACGATCATAAAAGAATAAACATGAGTCTCTCTTGCCCTATATGCCACCTCTCTTTCTTGTAATCACTATGATACATATCCTATGCAATATATCTGTACCAATATATATAAAATGTACATAGAGAATATGTACACATAATGCACAAAATATGTAGCCTTTTGCTTAGTGTGTATGACAACCCCCAACTGAGAACAACAATGAGACTTCCCAGACATCCAACCACAAGCATTGCTTAGTAAATTATCCACACCTGATTCCAGTTAACTCAACTATTCCAGCTATCTTTCTAGCACTCATCCCGTTTTCCAAAGCCTGCCAGGTCCTATAGTTCAGAGCTATTTATTTAGTTGTGAGTAACAGATAACAAAAACAATACCATATTAGGAAACAAATATGTTTGTTGAAAGTCATCCTTTCAGCATTTTAATTCGCATTGTTATCTGTCTAATGGAGCTTTACAGCATAGCGATGTATTAGCCACTGGTCGGCATTATAGAATTCAAGCAACTGAGGTCTTGAACAATGCAAAACACCCATTCAGAAACCCAGAGTGGTTCAGCACCATGATCCAAGTTTGGTTTGGAGTTTCCCTGAAGTGCATCTCCATGCAGTTGCCAATTTCCCAAGTTTTCCAGATTGGTGTTTCAATGGATACGTTTCTGTTGTACTAGAGGCTCCATTGCATTTAATTCCATTTTACTTACACTTGTAAGTTAAAATGCAATACTTTTGCAACTGAAAAAGTGAGCGTGCTGAACATTAGCAGAATAGATGCCACAAATTGAGTCACACTTTATGTGGTCATTAGAATAAGCTGTAAACACTGACAATGCAGGAAAATAAGAGCAATAGCACTTAATTTAACTTATAACATACATATAAAACAATAAGAACCTAGTTAAAATCTACTGAGTGGCCACTTTATTAGAGAGACCTGCCCTTTCACATTTGCAGTTTACCTGCCTGGAAGGTAGACATATGACATATGGAATGCAGCCAAAGTGCAAGTTTTCTGCAGATGAGGTTCGGTGCAAATCCATGTAAGAATTTTCCAAATCTACCAATCTTTGAGTGAGGCATGACCATCAGTGCTAGACTAACCAGGGACAACCAGTAATTCAAAAACTGCCACTGTTGTGGTGTTTCTTGTGCATGGGTGTGATCGAATTTAAAAAAAAAACACACACACACAAAGTGAAAAGGGGTCTGTGGATATAACCTCTAAGGTAATGAAGTGCACAACTAGTCATTATTTAGCACTGATTGGCTATAACAAAGATGACCAGTTTGAGTGTCATTGCTGTATAATAGAAACAGTGGGCAAAATTGAGCAGTTGAAAAACATGACCTGGTCAGATGAATTCAGATCTCTGCTGCACCATGCTGATGGGATGGTCAAAATCTGGTGCAAGCAACATTCCTGTCTGGTGTCAACAGTTCAGACTGGGGGAAGTGGAGTAATGTTGTAGAGAATGTTTTCTTCTCAGATCCTGATACCTACAAAATACGAAACAACCCTGATACACATAGAAGGATGTTTGGACAGTAGGGCTTACCTAAGCAACCATGTGGTCACACAACTCGTCATGGCAGTTGTTTAACCTATGGCAGAATGACACTTTCCGCTGGATAATACACTATGCCATGAGGGTCACATAGTTATGGATTTGTTCCAGAAAATATAACATTTAGTTTTTCTTTCTCATCTGTCCTTCACAGTTTCTCATCTGTGCTGAGTTAGAATGTGCTGTTTACTGCATGTCTGTAACCAACTTCTTGAAGCATGGGTCAAAATTCACGAATGTCAATGAATTAATTAAATACATAGGAATCAGTGTCACACTTAATTACCGCAGTTCTGAGAGGAGGTCCAATGCACTCAAAGATGGTTGTATCCAATATATTGGCCATTCAGTGTATCTTAGCGATAATACCCTGTCATTAATTGTAAATCTAACAAATTGATACAGTGTGGCATATACAGTCTGTAACCTAACGTGTTCCACTGTAGCATTAAGCTATCAAGGAGGGGTGTAATACTTTGTCAACAGTGTGCAGCAACCCTGCCAACGTCCTGATTTCTTTCTGCAAGTGACCCTAGATTGGTCCCGTTAAGGTGTCCAGTCTTCCCAATCGTTGTTTTACACCTGACAGTAACTAGTGCTAGCTTAAAGGAGTTTCCTCAAACAAATACAGATTCATTTGTCCCTTTATGAGTCCTGCTCCAGTGTTACCAGAACATTCCAGTCTGTCTTCCAGGTGCACTCTCAAGTATGCTGCTCACAAAAATCAGGGGATATTTCATTATGGGATTTTTCCTATTTGTAGATTTGAACCTCCTTACCCCATTGTCCACAAACAGAGGCAGGGGTAATCAGAGTCTTGGTTCTCGTGAAATATATAACCACTTATTTTGTCTTTACCACACTGAGCATCAGGTTGTTCACTCAACTAAACTGACATGCAATCATAGCCTGACAGTATTCTGACTGCTGTTCATTACCAACACACACTACCCACAAGTAAATAGTCATCTGTAAAACAACTAAAGATGACATCTCTAAAACTAAGATGTCTAATGAACACATATTAAGCCAGGACTGTCCCATGACATGATGCTCCACCACCCAAGCCAAAGCACACCTGTGCAAATATGCAGAACAAACTGAGGTCTGGATTTCAGGTAGCCAATTGCAGGTGTCTACAGTGGTGCTCTCCTGGAATTTAGTAGATTGTAGATTTGTAGAAGGGACAACTGTATGGTGTTAAAGGCCCTAGAAACGAATGATTATCATAGTGAGTGTGTAAACATGCACTTCATTATCCGATAATGATCAAGTTTAAGCAGTTATTTGATGATTTAAGTTGTTATGTATACAGCATGGTGCTGGATTTTACCCCAGTAATGAGTACTAATATCATCTATAACAGTCACTCAATTTCAGCCTGATTGGACTGATGTGTGCACAGCCGCTAGCTGAAAAATCTTCAGGCCATTTGATTGCAAACTACTGGCTGAAAAGTAGGAATCCAGTTATTACCCGAGTCATGTAAACCCATAGGTGTCTCATTATCTGATAACTCGAGTGCATGTACACTCCTTGATCAGATTACAGACTAAATCTGATGTTCTACTGTTATTGGATTATTTAATTCATGTAAATGTTAGGGCTCGCGTTGTGAGCCCGTTTTCGTTTTTCGACACGGTTTATTATTTTACCCCGATCCCTTAGAACCCCTGTTTCTGTTTTTTCCCCTCATGGCGTTTTCTGTCATTTACCACGGCGATCTATTGGTTAGTTTCTTATCGCGACGCACTTGTTTTCACTTTTGTTAATTACATTTTGATTATTTAAGCCCGGCGAACACAAACGTGCTCATTGCGTTAACATTTTGCATTTGACTGTTCGTTTTTTCCCTTTCCCGTTGTGCGCACATTTGGTTTGGTTTCTTTTTCAAAGCCACCAGACTCACAGCCCAGGGAAGCCATTTAGAGTCGCGGCTGTTAGGGGCTGACCCCGGACCCGCAGCTGCAAAAACCCGTGTTTGGGTCCGCGGCTGGAGGGGTCGCTATAAGGGGATCCTTGGTCGCTATAAGACGCCTCCGGAGCCCGTTAGAAGCAGCCCCTGGATCCTCGGCCGTTTAAGGCCGTCTTTGGACGACTATTTAAAGCCGTCCTTTTTTATTCCCCATTTTTGTCTTTTTATTTCTTTTCGTTCAGGCTATTTTTGTTTGGGTTTATTCTTTATCGTTTTTCCTGCCGACCCCTGGATTTCAGGCTGTTGTTGCGGACCCCCGGCTCCCAAGCCATTTTTGTGGACCCTCAGCACCTATGCCACTTTGTGGACCCTCAACCTCTGAGCCACGCAACGGACCTTCGGCACCCAAGCCACTTCGTGGACCCTGGACGCCAACGCCGTTCCGTGGACTCGCAGCGCGTAAGCGGTCTGTGGCCCTTCAACCCCCATACTGGAGTTCTGGACTCTCGGCTAGCTAGCCCGTCTGTGGACTCTCGTATGGGCCCTTTTACTGAGTTATGCCTGACCCTTTATGTTTATATTAATAAATGTTTTTTTTTTCCGTTATTGATGGTCTGTCTGTAAATCTTGCATCTTGGGCTCCGAATAATATCTCACTAGGGATCCTGGGGATTTAACAAGACCAGGAACGGTCTTGCAAGATCTCCGGGATGCCCATCCCTAACAGTAAACACACTAAGTGTGCCTGATTTAGGAGAACAGACTCATAAACTGCATTATTAACACCACCACGTTGTCCACAAGCCAACAGTAACAAGTGATTAACAAAATATTGATGAACAAACCATCCTCTGAAGAACTGGATTTGTACATTATATATTCTCATATATGTTATGTGATGATGTTATCAACAAATACGTTCATTTGAAGTATACCATGCTGTTTCTCTATTTTCAGAACATATTCTGCATTTTCTCATTATGCATGCATATGTACAAGTCTCCACAGCTTAATGAGTGTTCATTCTTACTGATTTTCTAAATGTTGTTCACTTTGCTGTTGTGTAACAAGGCATAAACAACCAGATTATCTTCTGATCAGGCAATCTTCTGACGATGGCATACAATTTGTATGACCGACTGGCCATCAAGGTTCTAGAAAGTCCAGGATGGGCATCCATCCAACGAATGTAGGCCTACCTTACTGAAAAAAATCAAAGGCCAGCATATGTTATGTTTTGAACACTGGATATGCTTGTCAGGCAGTTTTACCAGAAAGACCAAGTGAGTTTACAGCTTAACCATCACTAGACTAGAGCTAACCAGCATAAACCAACTTGTACCAATATGAAACACGGAATTCTTCTGGACTTAGTAATTGACTATTAGTACAAAGGAGATGCAGCAGGTTCCCCCTATGTTGAAATGCAAGCGGTCGGACTATTATAACAAACAAATCAACCAGAATATCATTTAAAATCTTCCAAGTGATTACTAAGGCAAAGCTTTGACAAGACCTACAGTACAATGCAATTACAAATGTGTAACAATAACAATACAGTTACACTCACAAATGCCGTTAAAAAAAGAGGCCTCACAACGACCACCCTGTACTGTTGCACAAGACCTGTTTGCAGTAAGAATGTACAAAATAGCACCTGAAACACTAAATCACTTGGTATCCTCTGTGTCAAAACGTCTTTTATGTGCGGTGAAAAAGAACGGCAATAATCCAGGCCGGAAATGGATGCTTCAGAATTTTTAAGAAAAAATATGAATTGGACCAGACAAAACATTTAAATATGTCAGGTTCATACTGACTGCAATGAAATAAAAGTCAAAATAAATGTAAGAATCGCTGTGTGGGCGAGTTTTTATATCCATTTTCCATACTATTCCAAATTCTTCTGATTTGGGTTATACTAATTGATCACAAACAATAACAATTAATACTTATTACGAATTAAATTCCATCTTATAATTTTTCCCAATTAAAACATGAAACCTGCATATTTAAACTAAACCTTATAAATATTTGCTTGTCAAGGATTGAAAATGGCAATTTTACTCCGGTACAAAAAATTCAAATAAAACATGAACGGAAATGACAGGGAATGCAATCTGAGGACACACTCTGCCTGGGCAGCTAAGCCGTACCCTGTTTCTGAAGAGAAAATGGATAGCAAGAGTTCCTAACACTGCACAACAACATGCATGTGTTGTTTACCAGAATTCTAACCAATTGTTTACTTTTTTGATATTTGCTAACAGCTGGCATTTGATTGCTACAATGGTCAAAACAGCTATTGTAGTATAGATGAAGTGATCTTATAGAAATAAAAGAAATCAGTCATTCTCCCAATTTGGAGGATATATTTGGATTTTGCATCTGTTGTTCAAAATGCTACCGGTGAATGCAGGCCTAAATCTGAACTGTAATGATAAATGATAAACTGTATTATCACCGCTTATTATACTTTTCCTTTCTTTGTTCTAAATCCACCCTTCTTTTAAACACCTTCGTTTGGCTTGTTTTCTTACCCTAATGTGCAAATGCCTCCATTCTTCCACAGTTCCTGTGTGACTCCCCTTTGTTTTGCTTGTCTAAATGAATAAAGCACAGCAAAAATGGACTCAGGGGGAAGAGTGTGAGGTTATCTTGTATGAGTGTATCTTGTAATGAAATGCTTGGGTATCTCAGCAGGGTGTACCCCCCATCAAGTCACTCAGCGGATGAAACACAAACATATGTTGGATTCTCATTCTCTATCGTTCTCCTTTTTCACTCTTCCACATTCCACATACCTTTTGACGAAATACATTGTTTCATCAATTCCACTTTGTACGTACATAAATAATGTGAGCAAATCAACATGTGAAAGCTTACACTTTCCGAACCAACTGTGTAGAGAGCTGTGGCATACTCAAGCTCTGATGGTCCCGTAGATGGACTTACAAGTAACATTGTACAAACCCTCCCCAACCAACACACGAGTATACACACATACACACAAACACACATGCATATAAACTCCACTTAATCGTAACTCTGTCACATAATCTGATGTCAGATTTTTTTCTTGTCATCACAGCATGAACTAATATTCTGCAGAAATTCTGAAAGCTTAGACTAGCTTAGACTTGTGACTGTATTTTACATATTAATTTAGTTCTGTAGAGAGACATGGCTCTACATCTTAAAATTACAATTGTAGCAGAATTCTGATCCTTTGTTTAGAAAATGTGATTGTTATTCCAATTACTGACATGGGCATTTATCTACTGTACATATAACATAAAAAGTAAAGTCTTTAGTGACCACATTCATTTATTCTTTACAAGCAGAATTTCAGGCAGAAATTAACATATGTGCATATTATCCAAAAAGCAGGTTGTAGGAGGGTCCTACCCCTTAAAAGATCGCAATATGTCAGAGTCTGTGGTCCTAACCAAAGTAAATGGCAGGTGTGTTTAGTATAACTGATTTATTAGCTGGAAAAGATCTAAAACATACCCAGGTGTTTAACACCCTGGAGTTCTGTGTTTACGTTTCGTCAGTTCATCATTTTCCAGCACATGTTGTGTTTTGGACTCGTCAAACTGGACTGGTATGCTTGTCAATCAGCTTTTTTTAGCAAGAACATTTAAGGTCACCAGCTGAACCATCTACAGACCAGTGCTAATTGGCATAACCCATTTTGGAACAAAATAAAACATGAAACTCATACGGTCTTGTAAACTGACCAACAGACCAGCAGTCAAACACAACTCTGGTGTTGCTATAGAGAATGCATCAAAACACACAAGATAACTACCAGAATTATAAAGCAATGCAAACAAATCAAAAACAGGCCAGAAATGTGGGAAATCCCCAATTCACCAGTTTTAATATGGCATCTTATCCCATACCTCCACATCCGTATAGATTTAATGTTTTAAGCAAAGGTGACTCAGTGGTTAAGATACTGAACTATATCCCATGAGGTTAGTGCCTCCAGTAATGAAACAATTACCCTTGATTAAGGTACTAACCCTAACGGTTCCTTGGGTTTCTTTCTCTATCAACAGCTCTGGCTATATTGTATAGAGCCTACTTCGATCAAAAGAAACGTACTTTATAGTACTGTTTTTCCAGACCAGGCTACACAGTACTTGGTATTCAAAGATCTGGTTGTTATTCGAGTATTCAGCCATTCATTTTCCCACTTTATGTATAGTTTTTAGTAAAATGGTAAAATACTTGGAATATCCCCAGAATTGGCCAAAGATTCTTATGAGCTATTAATGAAGAGACACCAGACGCATTCATGGATAGCTGGTATTTATCTATCTATAGCAGACCGCAGGTTCAGCTGACTGTGTATGTAGGAGGTAGATAATGTCATTTTCTCGCACGTACATGCGCACGCATGCACACACCCAGTGCATAAACAGAATGAAAGTGTGTAGTATGGTGATGTGTCGCTAATTGAAGGAAAATGTTAAAAATGTATTATGGATTTTCACTTGTGAAAGGCTATGCTAAACCTGACATAAAAAGATATCATGGGATATCATATCCAAAGATAGAGGTCATTTCTAGGCTATGGTTTAAGCACGGTGATTCTGTCTTTACCATCATTAATAGTTCACGTTCCATTCATTCCATACACAGTTCATTCCAGCAAGAATCATGCCTGACATTAATGATTTTGTTTGTTTTCAACACCTCCAAACACAATCCATTAATATCAGTAAATTAGATTACATACTCTGGAAGAAATGTAAAATGACTCATTCATACAGCACTAGTTTGGGAGGTGGCCAGCTAACCATAAGGGTTGGGCCTTTAATTTCCAACATGTGGACCCATTTGTTACAAGCACCCTTCACAGACCAAACACAAAAACTCAATGTGTGGGCCATCCAAAAAACAAGGGGGTAAACATAGTTACACAGTGAGACAAAGAAGATGAAGAACCAGCAGTGGTTTCTGTCTCTCTTAGACACACACAGACACAATTATGGAGTGAGAAACTGCGTCTTTTATAACAGTATTTCAAAACAGACCATGAAACTGAACAACAGTGCAGAAACTTACAATCTGTGAGAAACTAGCACATCCAACTCTAGTGCCTGTGTGGCTAAACATAAGTTGTTTTCTTGTTTCTCTTATGTGCTGCATTGCTACCTCTTGCCACGTGCAGACACAGAAACTAATATCAATTACAAACAAACATACAATTGTCCCCAGGGGGATAAGACTTGCACGTCCTAATCTCAGTGTTTATAAGGAGAACAGACGTTCAGGCTGCACACACTGATGCCACGTGTGTACAATACAACTTTATGTTTAATAAAATATTATTTACCAGAGGCTGTAGCTTATGTGTCATTAAAACTGCTGCACACTTAATTACCCTAATAGGTCATTTAAGAATTTCCTAGTCAGACCCAATACATATTCAGCTAGCAGGGATTTTTTTGTCAGTGAATAAAAAGTCAATGCATGTAATTACTCAAGAAACATCTGAAAAACCATCAGAAGAGTCAAAAATCGGTATTGTGGTTTTATACAATCAAATATACAAATTAAGATTTCATCAG
>JAUZST010014124.1:0-10739 GCA_034779995.1 Parotocinclus haroldoi
CAGGCGTTGCACTTATTTTTAGCTTAAGGTATTTAATATTAAATGCGGAGAGTGTGTTCTTATTTTCTTTAGAAAATCAGCAGAACCTGTTATTACCAAACTCCGTATCAAACCGCTGGAAATGACCAGTATGTATGAGATTTAAAAAAATAAAACACAACAATAAAAACCACGAGGTTCACCTTCACGTTGTCTTATTTGGACGGGACGTCCAAGCGCGTGTAGGTTCTGGACTGACATGAGGACGTTTTGGTTGGGGTCCTGGTTAGTAGTGGCCTTGTCCTGGGCCTGGGCATTAGCCCACCAGCGCTTGTCCTCTTTCTCTGGACAGTAATCCGAGGGTTGTGAGATTAAATCCGAGCTCCTGCCAGTGTTGAGACGTTTTCGAACACCAGAGGGTGCAACAATATGTCGCGTTCGTACCGTAGGTGCATTTCCCGTTCTCCTGGCAAGAACGTTTGTTTACATTTTTATAGAAGAAAGATAACGTTGTTGATTTGTTATTCTTCAGGAATAAAAACGGAACGTAAATGTTACTTAGCGTAGGATAAAGTTACAGTAGAGCGTCTTGCTGGCAATTTCTAATCCCCGAAAAATGGGGATTGTTTTGCGTTGTTTATAAATAAAAAAGGAATAGGATTGATGGAATGTGAAATCAGTAGTCGTGAGCGGAGTGCATCGTTCCGCCCCCTACTTGCTTTGAATTCTTATTTCTTTTGTAGCTGGAGGAGCTGTTCTCCGACGACTCGAACGATTCAGGGTCGGACAGCGAGACGGAGCTTCGTTCGAACCTCAGAGAGGAAAGTGAGGACAGCCATTCGGACCATAGCGAGCAGGCCAAAGCCAGCTCCAGCTCTCCACAGAGCTCCAAACTCAAAGAAGTGAGTGTGAACACGACCCAGAGGAGGCAGACCGGGAAGAGGGTGTACGACAAGAAGCATTACTGCTTGTTTTGCTCCAAGCCTTTTAGCAAAATGGCCAGGCATTTGGAGGACGTCCATTCGAAAGAGGAGGACGTGGCCAAAGCCTGCAGCTTCCCCAAAGGGTCCAAGCAGAGACGCCTTTTTCTGGACGAGCTCCGCCACCGGGGGAATTACAAACACAACATCGCCGTGCTCAAATCCGGCAAAGGAGACCTGATCCCGTGCAAACGGCCTCGCGGCAAGGTCAACGCCAGCGACTTCATGCACTGCGCCCACTGCCAGGGGTTATTCACCAAAAAAGTGCTGTGGAGGCACATGAAGGTGTGCAAGCTCAGCCCCAAGGACTACGTCCCGAAACCGGGGAAGAACCGCACGCTCTCGTTGTGCGCCGCCACTCAGCCGGCGCCGTCCAACATCAGCCCGGAGCTGTGGAAGATCATAAGCGTGATGGTCCCCGACGCGATCACGGAAGCCGTCAAGAACGACAGCTGCATCGTCCAGATGGCTGAATACTGGCTCAAAAAGCGCACGGACTCCCCCAACGGCTCGTGCTTCCTCCGGCAAAAGCTGCGAGAGCTGGGAAAGCTGCTGCTGAGCGGCAGGAAAGTGACGAACCTGAAGAGACTGGAGGATTTCGTCGACCCGTACAACTGCATGCAGGCGGTTCAGGCCGTTCGGCACGCGTGCGAATATAACAGCGAGAAAAACTCCTACAAGATTCCCTCCCTGGCTAAGAAGCTGGCGATATGGCTGACGCAGCTCAGCCGGCTCATCCGGAGTAAAATGGTGACCCCGAAGAACAGCAGCCTGGCCCGAAAGCTGCAGGACTTCCAGAAAATCCACGAGGAGCGCTGGAACGATTTGCTCTGCGCGACGGTGTCGATGAAACCCGAAGACCAAGAGGCGAAGCTGAAGATGCCCACGCTGTTAAACTTCACGGAGGACGTCCAGAAACTGCACGCCTTCCTGGACAAAACGCAGGACGAGCGCATGCTGCAGCTGGCCAACGAGGCCTCGACCAAATTCTGGTCGGATTTAGCCAAAGTCACCCTGGCGCAGATCGTCCTGTTCAACCGCAGCCGAGAAGCAGAGGTGGTCAGCATGACGCTCAACACGTTCTTATCCCGGGACGACGCTGACCCTCCCACCGACATCGACTGGGCTTTGACCGAGGTCGAAAAGCAGCTGTGCCGCCACTTTTACAAAATCGTGATCAGGCAGGAAGGGGCGCGCCCCGTCCCCATTTTGCTGACCCTCAAAATGCTGCGCTCCCTGCAGCTCCTGGTGGACAAGCGCGACGCGTGCGGCGTCATGAAGGACAACTCGTACGTCTTCGCCCGGCCCTCGGCCTCGTCTCACTTCAGGTGCTCGGACTGCATCCGAACCTTCGCGGCTCTCTGCGGAGCAAAAGACCCTCAGGTGCTCACCTGCTGGAAGCTGCGCAAGCGCATGGCCACGCTCTCCACCGTGCTGAACCTCGGGGATCCCGAAATCAACCAGCTGGCCAGCTTTCTCGGCCACGAGCTGATCATTCTGGATCCCTTTTACCCCCTGCAGGAACGGACGCAGCAGCTGGCACGAGTGCACAAGGTGCTGACGGCCATGGAGCAAGGGCGCATGATGGAGTTCATGGGCAAGAACTTCGCGGACATCACGATTCTACCGAGCGGTACGTGGCTGCATGGGCTTACTCGCTCCACCGGGACACAGCCGTACAAAAGTCTGTTTAGGTCCGAATATTTGTGTTATCATGCTTGAAGATATTCACCAAAATAAATTTCACAGGTGCTACATAACAATAGAAAGCCACAAGAAACAAAACAATACTAATCCCACAGAACAACAAAACGTTTAGGGATTTTTTTTCCTTGCCACTGTCACCTTAGGCTTAGATATAAGCAGGTAATATACACTGCTCACCAAAATGTATTTATTATTTAAATCTAAAATGGAAGGCTGTTTTGAGACAGACGATTAATTTCCAACAACTAATTTCGACTTGTATTCAGTACAGGAAGAGTTACAGTGACCTTTTTTTATTTATTTATTTATTTTTTTTGACGTATGATTGGCCACACCATTTTGACTCCTCCTGAATTCCTGTCTGTATAAGAATTATAAATTACAGCATACAGAAGCGTTGTTTTTTTTTGTTTGTTTTTTTTTTAAACGGGACCTTCCTAGTTGCTGAATAAAGATAGCCGGGGCTTTCTTGACCTCTTTGCCTTTGCCAAATTCTGCGTGTTCAGCATCGTGGTGCTGTTTTGAACCCCCGAAATCGTTGTCCGCAAAGGTTTCGCGCCTCCTCTGGTTATCCGGAGCTTTCACGCCGAAAATACGGCTGAGTAGATGTACACAATAGATCCCTACACCCTCTTGAAGTATCCCTCCTCCCTCATTGCTATTGCGTTACATACAGAAGAACTAGTTAGCTGATGAAGTAGCACTCAAAACACAACCGGAATCGTGATCCACATCCCGTGACCGTGAACCTGCGTCAGCAGCGGTCTCGTAAGCGTGCTCCGTACGTGCGCTGAATTCTCAGTTCATATTGGCGTGATAAACTGCGATAAACCCAGATACAAAAACATTCCTGTCGAGCACGAACCTCTGCAACCGGCAAACGCACAGAAAAGCACGATTTTCTACTGAAACATTTATTATTAACGGTAATTATTATGACCGTTCAGCAGTTGTTCATAATAAACTATACAGTCTCGTCTTATTTATCCGTGTTTTTTGTATATCATGATATATGTCATGATATCGTTATCTGATCGGTGGTGGAAAATGTGTCCAAAAAAGTCCAATTTTAGCTCGTATCGCCCACCCCTGGCCCCCACGTAACAAAATATTAATAGAAGGTAAATAATCTGATGCACGTTATTTCATTTATTTCTATTTTAACTTGTGCTGCTGGTTTTGTTTGCCTTCTTTTCCGTAACTCAAGAGAAGCAGCATCAGCTAGATCAGACCGACAGCCTTATGCTAAATTAGATCGATTATTTGTTTGGAATAAATGAGTTTAGAAATGGAAGAGATGAGATTGCTTTGTTTCTGTTATGTCTATCCAGGCTTAATAACCACACGCGTCGGCTCTAACCCGCCTGATTTCTCTGCTTTTTGTAGAGGAGGTCGATCTCACTAACGACAGACCAAAGAAGAACTGGGAGTGCACCAGCATACCAGGTGCTTTACTCTAGTTTGCTTTATCTAACGTAAAACCTGTATCGTGTGGCCAATCCTAAACTCATCCCCTTTGCCCCCCTTTGCCCCAGGTGTGCCTCCGGCCGCCCAACCCGGCAAAAAAGTAGCCCAGAAGAAGAGGAAAACGTGGACCGGGCGCGAGATCCAGGCTGTGGAGAAACACATGAAGGATTTCATCACGTCGTGTCGCGTCCCGGGCAAAGCGGCGTGCGAGAACTGCGTGAGCGCCGAGCCTTTAGCTCTTAAAAACAGAGACTGGCAGAGCGTCAAGTTCTACGTCTACAACCGCATCCTGGCGCAGAAGAGAGACATGAGCCTCAAAGTGTGAGGGGCTCGGAAAGAACGGATTTGGACCATGACTGGAGAGAGATGCGGAACTGAAGCGTGTTGCACGTACAGGGATGCGTCGCTTAACGTCCCCCGTGAAGAGTCGCGTGGTCCCGCTCCAGGACGTGCTGTTTGAGCGTCGCTCGTTCACATGTACAGACTCTTCTTGTTCCCTATTCCCTACTGTGTAATTAAGTTCCATTAGGTATTATAAGTAACCTAGAGGTGATTTAATACAAATTATTTGGACTTAGTATCCGCTTTGGATCCTGGAACCAGGGGGTCGGCCGATCGCTGTACTCTGGTGTACCAGAGTGGACTAAATATCCAGGTTATTGTACTCAAACGGTCCGGTGCTACAGCTAAGGCCAGACTTTTTTAATTGCTTGTTCCTCGGGACGTCCCTACTTAAGAATCTACTGAGGGGGGGGGGAGTAAAAATAAATCTTAATTTCTTTAGCACTTTTCAATTTCTCGAGGAATTAAAATAATTTTTAAATTTAAAAATAACCTACAATTAAATTAAAATGAATCTGGAAGAATATTAAATGAACAGAAGAAAACGGTTGGCTCTCCACCGGAGGGCGGAAAAAGCAACAAAAAAAAAAATTAAAGTTTTTATTTATTTATTTATTTTTTTTCTCCACCCATTGGTGCTGCGGCGGATCCGAGAAATACAAAAAAAAAAAAATTATTTTATTTTTTTTATTTTATTATTATTTTTAATTTTTTTTGCATCTTCAAATATGATCGTCGGCGGATCCGCGAAACAAGCAATTAAAAAAAAGTCTGGCCTAAAGAATCAGGCGGGGTAACGGAAGGGTTGATAGTGCGTAATGAAGGCGTCGGACCGTGGACGTTACGCGCCGCATTTCCGCAACTCGCCTAGCATAAGGCGACCCCGTATCCCTGTTTGATAATCATCCAGCTGTTAGAGCATTGTTTATAGAGGAGCTTTCTTATAATTCAGTATTTAATCACACGGCTTTCAGTCGTCACCCTCGTACGCGTCGCTGTACTATAAAGCTACGTTCACCGTAACGGTCGCGTGCATTTCACGTTTACAGCATTACCCAGCACAGCCTAGGATAAAGCGAGCGGGTCACATACAGAGTCCCCCAAGAGGCCACGGGTTACTGGTCTGACTCGAAATCTTTTTAATTATGTGTGATGTCAGCAGTGTGTGGAGCTCGGGACGCCCCCGCGTTTTTTTTCCCGTTAGTCCCAAACTGTGAAACAGTCCTGTAGCTCTGAATGGTGCAAGCATCTTTAATATAGAGTAGTTCCTCAAGAAGAAGCGTAGCCATGGAAATTTGGTTACACTCAGTTAAGAGTGAATCCTGCGCATGTGTTACAGCCCCGGGCAAAAAAAAAAAAAAAAGGGGGTAAGGCCAAACGTTGCCTGGTCGGCGAGTGCGCCTGCGTGCACGGAACAATCGGTCCAATCCGCATTCAGTCTGATTATGCGAGTGCTCGTGTAAACAGCACACTCCGACCTCCCGGATCAGATGACGGTCTGGAAATCTGAGCGTCCGGTAAAGAGAGCTGGATTTTATTCCAGTAGGCAGATTTCGCGATCCCTCGCTGAGTTGGAGAAGTCAGAGTTTTCTCAGTCTGCGCATGCACGCCAGCGTAACCAGGTACGG
This sequence comes from Parotocinclus haroldoi, assembly GCA_034779995.1. NCBI lineage: Eukaryota > Metazoa > Chordata > Actinopteri > Siluriformes > Loricariidae > Parotocinclus > Parotocinclus haroldoi. The sequence continues at coordinate 6,104 of JAUZST010014124.1, forward strand.
TCGCCAATGCCCGCTTATTCGAAGAGATTTTTTATTCCACTGAGAATATGGCTTGGTTTTTCGCTGGGATCTGGCAACCCTGGAATTAAAAACGCCAGCAGAATCAAACGTAGCCAGGATGCACTCGTTTGGTTTTTTTTTTGGGAGATTTTTTATTTTTTTTGCCTGGTTGTGAAAGTAGAAATCTGATTATCGCTCCGATATGGATCACATCGCTGACAGAGTCTGATTTTCTGCAGTTATTAGAGGACGTTTATGTAAACACACTCGGTGTTGCTCCGCTGGATGGTAATGCTTTCTAACGGGTGATTAGCCGTTGAATAAAGGTTCCCAAATCTGACCAGACCCAATCATGAGCCTGGTGGACTGTGGCACATGACCAACTAACGACAAATCTTTAAATATAAGGGAGGGACAAACAGTTTGAGTTTTAGAGCAAAACCTTCGACTCTTTTAATGATTTTAAACTATGTAACGAATTTTAGCGTTCAGCAGTGTATTCTCTTCATTCGTACTCATTTTAATATTTTAGCTTTGCCCCTCTTTTTGCCCCGGAGTGTACATAAGTCATGTAATAGTATTTAAAATGGCACCATGGCCTGTGTGTTTAAGCATTAACATGTACACCACTTTGGGCTGTACCACACTGACCAACGTTCTTTTCCTATAAACGCGCCCCCTGTTTGAACGAAAGGGCCTCGAGTTAATTCCCTTTTTCTGCCGGGACGGCCCCGCGCTGATGAATTCCTGACCTTTCTAACGCCGCCGTGGTTATCAGTAGCACTCGAACGCATGCTTATTCGTACGTGTTTTTCATTTAATACGCGCCCGTTCTGTGCTCATCCACACGTCCACGGTTAATACTGTACTCCGTGTCACTTGGTTGAAGCTGTTTCAAAAGCTCAACGGATTCACATTTACGTCACGCGTGTGTCTTTTTAAAACTAGATTTGTCTGTGAATAGACCTGTGACATTAAACCTTTATAAACGCCTGATCCCTTTTATTTTTAACCGTGCGCTAAGAAGGTAGTCGGTAGAACATTACATGACCTTGTGGTTCTAGTAACGCTTTCAGACCTTCAAATATTCAACCACGGTAGGCAAACGTTTTTCCGGGCTGAATTGCACTGAAGATTTTTGTTTTGGGTTTTGACACTGAAGACGTTTCTGTCGGGGGCCTCCCTCCTCCCTCCTGGAACTGGCACTAAGGGGGGTTGGTGTTTTTCTGCGTCCAAAAAGTGAATTCAAGGCCTTAAAAATGTTGAAATTTTCAAGTAAATTAGGGAATCATTCTTTCAGTTGTAAGGTATTCAAGTTAATATTTCCTATTTTAGATATATATATATATATATATATATATATGTGTAGATGTTAAGATGCTAATGTACCAGCTGTACCTACTCTCAGAACTGACAGTTCCGATCCCTGACCCCTAATTACTAGGCTCTAATGTATTGCATTACTTGTTTGGATTGTTTTGTTGCTTTTGCTGGGGGTCATGATTGTGTCCTATTTACATGAAGAGCATGTTGTGATTCATAGGATAAGACAGTAACAACACAGATGTTATATGTATATACAACGCAACGCAAAAATAGAACACACACACACACACAGGCGTGAGGAGAGAAAGAAGGGCAGCTGAGGAGGACGAACTTTGTGTAAGTATTTCAGTTTGTGGACTTTTTTGTGAATGTCTGAAATTTGTGGATGAAACGCGCTGTTGTTAAAAGCATTATTTAGGTCTAAGGTCCAGGGTTCGAATCCTACGTCTGGGTCCCTAAATGAGACTTTATTTACCGGCATTAATGCAGGTGTAAGTTTTCGACGTTCATGTGCTCTAGAAAGAAGCGGAATGATGTTATGATCGTTGTTTAATAACTACATGATCTGAATCCTTTCCTTTATTATAATATTAGTCCCTAGAAGTGGTTCCTTTCTTTATTGCTTATTCCCAAAACCTTTTTTCCACATACATTGTGGATTTTTTTGGCAGTACTGCGTACTTTATTCGGCCTCTCTTTGCAGAGATAACAGCTCTGTTTATAGAGAACTGTGCAAAAGTCTTAGGCCACCATTAGATCCGTTGTAACATTGTTTTAGCAATGTTATAATAAACACATATGTATTTTTCACTCTCTTATGTGTGTGCTGCGCTAAAAAACTGGAAAGGGACCAGGAAGGTAACGGTTTCTCTAAGCTACAGTGGCAAGTGTGACCTCCCCTTACACAGAGGACGAATTGCAGCTTCGTCGGGAGGCCAGGTGGACTCTTAAACAGTCCGAAGAAACCTGACAGAGAATGTTTCTGTGGAAGGGGAACAGGGTGAAAAGGTTCAAATATACCGAAGATTGGAATGATTTACAAAATTCTGTATTGTGTGTGTGTGTGTGTGTGTGTGTTGGTTTGTCTTTAGGTTTTCCAGAGCAGGATAATGAACTTCCAAGGCAACATGACCAACTCAACCGCCCCCCCGTGGGTATTTGCAGCTTCTCCCTATTTCGCTGTAATCATTTACGGCGTCAACATTATTCTGGGTTTCCCCCTAAACGTCTACGTCATGGTCCTGCACCTGGGCAGGAACAGGAAAGTGGATCCGTCCAGTGTCTTTGCCCTCAACCAGGCCTCTGTTGAGATCTTCTTCATCCTCCTGTCTCCTTTTCACTGCTTGTGTGGCATAAACATAAACCTGTGCTTGTTTAAGCCCATGGGTTTTCTCCTCGGCTGTGGGATGACCGCTCGCGCTTCGTTTCAGTGCTTGGTCTGTTTGGAGCGTTACATCGCCGTCGTCCATCCTGTCACCTTCTTGAAGTTCAGACCTTTCCGATATCGTCTGGCGGCATCAGCCTTGGCCTGGATGATCGGGATGGCGAGCGGCACGATCTGCATGATCACCTTCCCTAACCTGCCCTACAAAATCTATATCGTCATGTACATCGTCTATTTGGTGGCGACCACTTTCTGTTGCTTGTCAGTCCTGAGAAAACTGAAACATCCCGGACCGGGGGACGGGGGCAAAAAGAGGGAAGATGGGGCCAAAAAAAGGGCTTTTAACATCATAATCTTCAACATGCTTGCATTTTTTATTCAGACTATCCCAGTAACCGTCTGCTTTGCGCTGCAGGATAAATTGTCCATGGACAGCTTCAAGACTGCCACAGACTTTTGTCTGGCTTTAACTTTATTCGTGAGCTGGGTGCAGGTCGTTTTTATGCTCCATAGAGCTGGTAAATTTAAAACATGCACCTGGTCCCGAATCTGGTAGTCCCAAAATGATTTTGGCACTTAAGCTAAATCTCAGTGTAAAATGACCACTGATTTCATTCGCTCGTGTAGGAACAGTCTGGTGATTCAATCCGAACGTGCTGGAGCACAGCCTCAGCCTAAATATTTGCATTCACATATCCAGTCACGTATCCATCTATTTTGTCTGACAGGTGATCATAGCCAAATCAACCAGTCACGATTGACTGGTCACGAAGCAGGTTTTAACCGGTTTATCAGAAACAGGAGAAAAAAAAACAAGCCTCCGAGGAAATGTTCGTTCAGACACTGGAGCATTATCTCGGACAGATCCATCTTTGTTTCATAAGGAATTTCAGTATGTTATTCATGGTCATAGTCAATTAATCCAAGAGCTGAGGTCTAACCGGCAGCACAGGGCACAAGGCGTAAACCAACGCTTGGAAAGTTGCCAAATCGTTGCAGGGCAACAGGCAGGAAAGCCAAGCAGACACAGGAAGAACATACAAGGGACTGTGGTAGCCTAGCGGTTAAGGTACTTGACTTTGGACCAGAATGTCGAGGGTTCAGATCCCACCTCGGCCAAGTTGCCACAGTTGGGTCCTTGAGCAAGACCCTTAACCCGTAATTGCTTGGATTGTAAGACTGTATTAATTGTAAGTCGCTCTGGATAAGGGCGTCTGCTAAATGTTAATAATCGTAATAATCATACAAACTCCACACAGCTGGAGTCCGGGCCGGGATTTAACAGTGACGCTCAATTTATACTCGATATAATAAGAATTTTGACGCAACATAAACAACATCTGCGTGCAAAGACAGAAAGAATGAAGGTCTGCTGTGTTAGCTATAGACAACGATCTGTCCTCAGAGACACTTTTTCTTTTTCTTGTATTGTAAGTAATACTGAGCACGGATTTAATTTAAGCACTGAATCTGTGGATACGTAAAGCTTTGTCCTTTCATTGAATAGACATGTCTGTATCAGGAGAATCTTTCTACTTGTATGAATTCCACGGTGAATCTAATCTAAAAGTGAAATAATTATGTTTAATAAATACACAATAGCATAATGTCGAAATACTAAGTGTGTTCCTTTAAGGAGGTGCAGGATGCCTTTGCATTTATCTACATTGTCTTTTTAATGGGAAATAATTCTTAGCACACTCTTGTTTTATATATATATAGCCTGTAGAAATGTGACGTTTTGTTTTAAAAGTTGAAATATCCTTTCAACAACTGAATCAAGCTGCTGTTAGAAATAATATTGTCCAAAAAAATATGCTCTCTAACTAGGACAGTCTTCTTGCAAATTTCAAATGACTATAACCTTAAATTAGTCTGATATTATTACTATATTAATGGACCATAGCAATGAGTTTTTAAAAAATA
>JAUZST010014125.1:0-10738 GCA_034779995.1 Parotocinclus haroldoi
TGATCAGTATAATTTACACTGCTTGTTATTATTTTATAATTATATAACGTGTATATATATATATATATATATATATATATATATATATATATGCCTGACTAACCTTTAACTGCATTTGCTGTGGCATTATCTCAACAACCTTTTAGCTACATCAAATCCAGAGTAACATTGTTTGGCTGAGATCTTGGCTGTATTTCAATGGCACACCACTGTACTTCATACTATACTAGGACGTTCTGCATATTGTATGTAGTATGCAGTACAGTAAGTTCTGACATGATGTAGCGTACTACTACTACCTAATGTGCACCACTGTCATGCAAATTAAGGCCTCATTCAGATGACAGCACACCCCAATACAACCACTATATTCATATTTACACGCTGAATTGGCCGAGTTATTTTCCGTAGCGTTATCCACAAATCACTGTCGTATGGTGAAGCAGGCTGAGCTGAGTGAGGCTGTACACAATGATGGTAGCTGCCCCCCGCATCTTTAGGGCACTACTGTTCGTTTTGGTCATTTATTGCAACCTACATGTATAGTGGCACACCTAAATGGCACACTACATTCTACTTTTAGGCATATTTTGAACACAGGTAGTATGTAGTGTGGCATTTAGGTGTGCCACTATAGGCTGCCTTATGCAGGGCTGTACAATGGTGAGTACAGCCCATGTATTGATATTGGGAGAGAGTCTGTAAAGTGTTCTCCAGCACATCGAAAACATTCTTAGTAAGGTTAAGGTCAGGACTCATCATTTTATGTGTGAAAATTAGCATGGCTGTTAAGTATTTATTCAAATCCAAACAGTGCCTTTCTTTGGGGAGGTGCAGGCAGTGTATATCTATTATGTGCTGTTTTGTGACACTGCTGAAAAGTAACTGCTGAATAAAGCTAAAGCTATACAGCAGTGAAAAACGTGATATGGCATGCTTATTTAAATTGCTGTGATATTCAATCCAAGCCGTTATCGAGTAAAGCCTAATGCACACAATGAATTTGACATGGAGATTTAAAGAGACAAGACATTTTGGGATAATCAGTTGAACATTCAAGAAGTTAGGCCAACTCTGTGAAGAGAGAAGTCTGCATTCTGTCTCCAAGGTGGCATAATTGTTTGTGAAATGTATGAAGTAATTTATTCTAGTTTCAAGCTGAAAATAAAATGTTTCCCTGCCCTTTCGTAGGTTTGGAGTGAAGTAAACCAGGCTGTGCTGGACTACGAGAACAGGGAGTCAACACCAAAACTGGCAAAGTTGCTGAAGCTCTTGTTATGGGCACAGAATGAACTGGACCAGAAAAAAGTCAAATACCCCAAAATGACAGACCTTAGTAAGGGTACGATTGAAGACCCCAAGTAAAAGCTGGCAGCTACATGGACATCTTTACTTTTTTTCCCCCCTCTTATTTATAAGCCAGTGACTGTACCATATATAAAGCATATATATGAATATGAGTAAAAGTCTTTTCTGTTGCTCATACATGAGAACTAACTTAACGATAAATTATATTATTTTTGAGAGCACATATGAAAATCAATTAAATAGAATCGAATATTCAAATTGCTCGCCGCCCATTTTCAGATTGTAAAATGGTTTTGTAGTACTGAGCTCCATCTTTGCAAATATCCCAAAACATTTTCAAGTACTGGTATTGTTTGATCACTTATTTTTAGTTAAATTAAGGGATGTGTTAAGGAGTAAAGTGGTAAAACCAGGTAAGGGTTTTAAGGAGAGTGTTAAGCTTTAAAAGCTTTTTTTTTTTTACATTAAAAGTTACAAAGATCGCATAGTTTAGACAACATTCAGTGATTTGGTCTACTCTGGAAAGTGACACTGAATTTGTGTTTTTGGGATTGATTGTGATTGTCACTGGGGAATGGATCTTTCCTCATAGACAGGTTAGATGTTGACGATGCTGTGCCTTGTGTGGATTGGTTAGGTTGTGCTTTTTCTATTTGCGTCAGTGTGTCTTAAGTGAGAGTAAAGAAAGTGTTTCTAATCTTGTTTTTCTACTTGGAAAGGAATGGAAGAGCCACAGAAAAACAAGAAGGTGAATGGGTTTGGACTTTTTTTAGACTTCTGCAGCATAAGCTATTTCTTACTTTTAAGTGCACATTTGTAGCTTCATTTGCCACTACAAAGCCTTTTGATTTGGCTGTATCTCCCTACTGTACAGTTAAGTTTGATTATATTCATTTTAAGTAGTTTATTTATTTAACAGTACATTCCCCAAATTCTGTTTTTAAAGTTCAATTTACAGGTAAAATAAAGTATTTCTTTTGAAACAAAAATGTGTTTCTTATTGTTCTCTCGATATGGATTCTCTTTGTTGGGCATTTCCTTTATCTGCTGTGTCTAGTTTGAGCTGCCACCCCTCAACACTCGCACACATCCAACTATGTTTAAAAGCAGAAGAACATGGTGCTTGGAGCAGCCATGACTAATATCTTAACATTATACCATATCTTAACACTAATATCATAGCATAATAGCTTAGCTTTGTAAATAACAACATAATAACAATCTGCATTAGAGAAAGATCGCTTAGAATTTTCTTGACTACAGAAGCTGAAAGTGTTTACGTTAAATACTAACGCTAGAAAATAATGATATATCCCAACTATTAGTACTGTACAGCTATTATTATTTCTCATTAATGTACACTCAGAATCCCATCTTGACAGAAAAGTCAAGACATATAATTTTTTGTAACTTTTATTTTAAAAAGCAAAACTGAAATATCACATGGTCATAAGTATTCAGACCCTTAATATGCTGTGAAACTCATATTTAACTTACAAACTTTCAATAAATAAATGGAAGAAGTTTGGGATGACCAGAACCCTTCCAAGACCTGGCTGTCCAACCAAACTGAGCAATCGTGGGAGAAGAGCCTTGGTGAGAGAGGTAAAGAAGAAACCAAAGATCACTGTGACTGAGCTCCAGAGATTCAGTAAGGAGATGGGAGAAAGTTCCACAAAGTCAACTATCACTGCAGCCCTCCACCAGTCAGGACTTTATGGCAAAGTGGCCCATGGAAGCCTCTCCTCAGTGCAAGACATATGAAAGTCTAAATAGAGTTTACCAAAAAACACATGAAAGACTCCCAGACTATGAGAAATAAGATTCTCTGGCCTGATGAAACGAACATTGAACTCTTTGGTGTTAATTCTAAGAGGTATGTGTGGAGAAAACCAGGCACTGCTCATCACATGCTCTTTGCAATCCCAACAGTGAAACATGGTGGTGGCAGCATCATGCTATGAGGGTGTTTTTCAACTACAGGGACAGGACGACTGGTTGCAATTAAAGGAAAGATGAACGTGGCCAAGTGCAAACATATCCTGGAAGAAAACCTTTGTGTGTTCAGGACCTCAGACTGGGCCAAAGGTTCACCTCCCAACAAGACAATGACCCTAAGCACACAGTTAAAATAACAAAGGACTGGCTTCGGAACAACTCTGTAACTCTGGCAACTCTGGCTCAGCCAGAACCCTGATCTAAACCCAACTGAGAATCTCTGGAGAGATTTGAAAATTGAACTGCAAGGAAGAATGGCAGAGAATCCCCAAATAAGGTGTGAAAAACCTGTAGCATCATTCCCTATAAGACTTATGGCTGTACTAGCTCAAAATGGTGCTTCTACTAAATACTGAGAAAAGGATCTGAATACTTATGACCATGCGATATTTCAGTTTTTCTTTATTAATAAATTTGCAAAATAATTCTAAACGTCTGTTTTTTCTGTCAAGATGGGATGCTATGTGTACATTTATGAGAAACAAAATGTTTTTTTTTATTTTAGCAAATGGCTGCAATGAAACAAAGAATGATAAATTTAAGGTGAATACTGAATACTTTTCGTACTCACTGTACAAAGAAATGCCATGTAATTATGCTTTTGCAATCCTGGAACACATACAAATATGTCTTTAAGGGAAAAATACATTGATGATCATAGTACACTCTGGGGAAAAAAAAAGTGTGATGTAGAGACTGATGCAGGTACACCCCATGATGGCTGTGGAATTCTCCACTGGTATTAAATTAGCTGTCTACATTGGTAAGTATAGTCAAAGCAAAGCATCCTGTTGTACCCCAAATATCCTGGTTAGGGTTGCTTAGGAGGATCTGAAGTCTAACCCAAAACTCTTTGGGCACAGTTAGAGGTCCACACCCTGTACTTGCCACCCAGTAAAAATAAATCATTTTCATCAGCTGACTTTTATATCATAGAATGAAGTGTATATATGTAGCATGCTGTGAATGCCACATTTTACATTTACAACAAAACACAATACAGCGCGCTATTGATGCTATAATATGCCACATAGCCTTATGATGACTTTATTGTAAGGGATTAAACTGCACCTGCATGAGCAAACCTAGCAGTACCACATCAGATCAGCAGTGGTGCAGCACAAGCCAACAAGCCGATACTCTTCTTTGACCAGCAGAGGGTGGTTAAAGTGTACAGTACAAATCAGGATTGTACCATTTTGTGTGACCAGAGTGGGTGGGGGTTGAGAGTTGGTAGTGTTGGCGGGTGTTGTAGCCAATGGAAGGGAGCTGTAGTGCATGACTGCTTGCTGGAAGCTGGGATCACAGTTTCCCAGGTACCTTTTTGCTGATCTCAGACACAGTTGATTGTCACTGAATGATAGCACTTTTCACCATGCACTTGTCTGAGCAGTGGTACAGACAGCATAGTTGTAGAGTTGTTTGTCTGTGCTGAGAAAATAAAGAAGAAAGAAATAAACAACAGGACAAAAAACAAAAGGTTTTAAAAGAGTGATGAGATACTGATATGTAGGAGAAGTATAAGTGCAATGTGTATGTGCCCTATGAGGAACCCTGTTCCCGCCTTGTACCTTGTTGCTGCCTTTCCTGTGACCCTGATCAGGTTTAAGCAGAGAAGAAATTGAATGAATGAACTTTAGGTTTAAGAGTTCTGGAGAGGACTCCTGGAAAAGAGCGATCGGAAGTTCATTGGCTTATTTCCTGCGTTAAGATTTTACATGACATTAGACAAAATGTGCTGCCTGTAAGACATAAACTTTCCATCCAGTTTTCAAAATGAAAAACCACATGTTGCACTCATTACAAAGGCATGGTCGCAGAAGAAGAGGGTACGGGATCTACACTGCAGTCTTGACCTATCTCCAATGGAGAATATTTCGAGACTTTTGAAAAAATGCAATTACGACCCAGTATTGTTACACATCTTAAAACGTTTGCAGGAAGAATGGGACGAAATAACATTGAAACACTTCACTTCTTGATATTATTGTGACCAAAATGTATTTTAGTGTTGTAAAAAGTAAGGGAAACATTATAAAGTGGTAAATGTTTTACTGTCATGACTTTTTGTCGACTGTGTTGCCTAAAATGCTTGAGTGGATGTGTATTAACAAATGCAATGAAGATGACTAGACAAAAACATAAAATATCCTGGTTAAATGCTGTCTGAAATGAAACAAAAAAAGGTAATGGTAAGAAACTTTGCAATTTGACATGCATTTTAAGCACTGTTTGGAATGTTGGGAGAAGGCTGTTGAAAATAACTGTTTGGAAGGCACAAAAACTATGCTTCATGCCTTTTTCGTGTGACATATTAAATTTGCTTTCGAAAGCAGCTGGAGCCAGCAGGTACTTATGATTTGGGTATAAACTTTGTCCTAAGCCTAGATCATGAAAATCGGGTGACATTCCATCTAGAAAACCGTGTGCGATGAAAAATTATTCAGGACCATGGACAGATCCCTACAGAGTGAACTAAAAAAGTAACATGAGGCGCTTTCACACCGGAGGAACTTTTTGGGGAAATTTTTAGCACTTTCAAGGCAAGATCTGCAAGGTTTGCACAAAAAGCAAACAAAAAAAACTTGAATCAGTGTAGTTTGCCAGGGGGTTCTGTGGTGGGAGTTCCCCCGTGAAGTAGTTGCTTTAACTGTTTTATAGGAAAGCTGCAGTTTAGAAGGTTTGACTAAGTCATAATTACCAACACACTGTATAGGTGATTTGTATATAACATTATGAATCAAGCTATAAATAATATATGACTACTTTGATATGTAAGAACACACTCAAAAGTTATGGCAGTTTGGGCACTTGGGTGGCTCAGTAATCTAATGTGCTCGACTCCCCACTGGAGACTTGTGAGACTTTCCCTGGCAAGGCCAGGTGCCACACATATGCAACTGGTGGTATTTAAGGGAGGAAAGGTCAAAAGGAGATCATCTTTCAGTCACAACAGCTCTCTCATCACATGACTGGGGTGCCAGCACGAAGGAAATGGCAAGTTTAGTCCTTCCACTATGTGGTTTCACTATTGCTGATCATCTGCAGATAGTCAAATCAGTGTTGCATGGGGCACTCATTGGCAACAGTAACATATCATAATCATAAACAAATCAAAACAGCAAAGATTAAGGCTGGTCACTGTAGTGTGGGGGCACCTATGGTCACATGGCAACCACAGGCCCAGTCCCCATCCATAGGAACACGGAGGAACACCATACAGAGTGCAACAACACAAACCTTCAAGCATGCAAGATACTATTCCTTGTAGATGTAAAGTCAGTGTCAGACAGTAGCCCATTTGTTGTTGTACAGTTTGTGTGAGTCATTCTGTAATCTTTCATCAGTGCTCACAGAACACTGCTTACAGGATGGTGGTGGCTGGACATTTTTGGTTTAGTAAATGTATCAGTCCAGCAGCGACCACGAGGTGCTAAAAATGGCAGCAGCACTGTTGTGTCTGATCCACTCATACCAAAACAACACCCATTAACACACCACCACGTCAGTGTCACTGCAGTGCTGAGAATCAACCACCACCCAAATGGTTCCAGGGTCTTTTGTGGGTGAGCAATTCACAAAGTATGTAGAGAAACAGATGGACTGCAGTCTGTACATTAAGAACTAGAAAAAAAGTGTTCCGATATGGTGAGTATGGGCTTGATGAAATGGACAATGAGTGTAAAAACGAGAAGGTGTACCTAGAAGGTGTGTGTAGGTGGTGTGGGTGTAAATGTCTCTTTTTTTTTTTTTTCTTTTTTAAAATTACATAACATTTTTGTGGGGTGGGTCTTTTGTAGTTGTGTATGTTTGCGTGCGTGTTTGTGTGCTCGCTTTGTGTTTACAAGAATTTACGAAAGTGCGTGGTAATGATCTGCATAACCCCACGAAGGCACTTTGAGCCCTCCTATATTGCGACAAATTCAGTAAGACAGTGTGAAACCTTGGTTGCCATGGCAACCCCACTCTTGACTCCGGTCCGCTGCACCCCCTCTACATCCATCTCTCGGCAACCATTGCTAAGCAACCTACCCCTCCCTTGCACTCCTTCATTCTCATCTCTGTTTCCAATCTTTGGAACAACACAACAAGGAAAAAGGAGCAGACACATGATGGTGATTGGGTATGAAGAAATATTTAAATAAATAAATAAATAAATAGATAAATAAATAAATAAATAAATAATATAAATATATAAATAAATAATATAAATATATAAAATAAAATAAATGAACACAATAGAAAGAAGGAATGTGGCTGATAAAGAAAATTAGAGAACTAAAGGGCAAAGAGAAATGAAAACTGGAATTCAATTAATGGCTTCACGCAGAGAAAAACTTTGATTAGATTTATTATAAATGTTAGGAAATGATAAACCACATAGGGTTGGCGATGGAAAACCTATTCCCTTTTGTTTCATAGCTCACTTTTATCAGACTGGCTTCCAGCCCTCATGTGGCTAGGGCATTCTCAAATAATATCATGCCCCATTTGATGTTATTCATGTACAATCACATTTTTTTCGTGGTCATGTATCGTTACACAACCTTTAACTTGTGTTCGTCTTTTTTGGAAACCTATGCTGCATTTCAGTAGTCTTCTTAATATGCCCTTGCCCCCTTCTGGAAGTGTGTAGCACCTACGTCATACAAGTGACCACTTACAGTAGAGGGAGAGGACAGGAGAACATGGACTCGGAACACATTCGTCCTCGTCAGTAGAAACAAACATGCATCATGGAGTGTTTTATTGCAACGACAATCTGCAGCCATACGAAAACATTTGTGACACAAATATGCTAATCAGTCAGTCAACAGAGTAGTAATGGACATCAGTATCAGCATTTAACAAATACAGTAGGTCTCTACATGAAGCACCTTTGGTACATGTGCATGATAGTTTTGAAATTTCAAACATTATGAAGATTTTTTTAGGCTTTAGTTTATAAATAGCTTTCATAACCAATTACCAATATTTCGTGATGCAGAATTGTGCAGTTGTGTTCCCTCACCCCACTGAGGGCCCACCTGACACACATTGCTTCAGTTAATACAGTGCGATGCGGCTGCAGTGGGTGCAAATACATTGTGCGACATCGCACACTCACTCATTCACGCTCACTCAAACTTTTGACACATGCAGAACCATTGCAAAAGACATGATAATAACATATTATAATGTCAAATAGAGAGTTTCGTATGCTTTTTGTCATAAATAAAAGCCTAGATCCACTCTTGTTCCTCCAGTCATAAGAAACTCTTAGTAGAAATTCACATCTCACTTCCATAATGGTGGGATCCAGGGTTGTGTCATTTCTGCCTCAGAGGTTCTGCAGTGATTTTCTACCATCCAGCTGTTTACACTTATTAACTCAACCAGCTGGCCTGGGCTAACTGGCATTTGGGGAGGATTGTACAAACCTGAATTATACACCATGTTTTTATTAAAGCAGTGTATAGTTAGCGAAGCTGATTAATGATGACTTTAATGATGCGCGTTCCAGTGCACCGGCAGCTACATGTGACGTTTTTTCCACATATGATTTGGGTTTTAAATTCAATTGTCAAGCACTAGCACAGCAGACATTCATTCAACACGGTTCGCATTACCAGCCATTGAAGGTCAGCGGTTCTTAACTACTTTATCAGCTAAGTAACAACAGTGTCCCAAAGAAAGTACTGTGGGCTGCAATTGTTCACTGGAGTAACAATAGGCTTGCAGGAAGCAATGTTTCATTGCTCAGTGTAGGAGAAGTGCACAGGAAATATAAGCTTGTTAAACCAACAAACACTGTAGGTGAGTGTTTGCTTGTTCTTATCACTTTAACAATAACAGTTAAGTCAAACCAACCGACCATCTACAGTCAGTCAAAGGCGTTTGATCTTTTTTTTCTTCAGGCTTGTTTGTATGTAGTAACAGAATATGCCAAACTAAATGCAAGTCCCTTTGTTGCACCCAATCACTAATCACTCTGATTAGTCACTGAAAGTCGAATGAATTATACATTTAGGTTTTCAGTTCTAAGATTAGAGGGGCAGTTGCTGGTCCTCTGAGACACTGGCTTAATGGGAAGCCAGGATGAGGTATGGTTGTGTAGTGTTTTTGTTTTTGAGAAACTAAATGCTATTTAAAGTACCGATGAACTTAATGAGTGACGTCGACCTCTAGCTTTAACGTCTCGTCACAGACTGTTCAGTAGCACTGGCTACTCGACGAAGCTCACGTGAATAATCATAGAAAACCAACATCTACAGACTGAATAAAAAAAATAATTAGAATAAACAATATTACTGTTCTTTGTGACTGGCTGCCTGGTGTGCTACGCCAGCAAAGATTTACATTTATTTATTTATTTATTTATTTATTTCCCCCCTTTGGGTATTCAACGGCGAGGGAGAGAGTGAGAGAGTGAGAGAGAGAGAGAGAGAGAGAATGACAAAAGCCAATATAATCAGGGAGTGAGCAAGGCTTTGACGTTTGAGCTCATGGCAGGATTTCAAATCAGAAAATCCCTGTCTTTTATTCCCGCGGTGATGGACGCCGTTTGTTGAATGACCGACGAAACGTTCTAAAGGTTTTCGAACGCAGGATTTAACAACAACAATGTGGTGCATCAACTGCGCTTCCGATAAGACTCCTGCTATTCTCAACAACAAGCTTGTCTACTGGTAAGACGCTTATTTTTAATTCAGTTGTGTCTTTTTTGTGTGAATGTCACGCTTGCGATGTGTGATATGTGATGTTTGTTTCACTTAGCTTGCTGTTTGTTATGTGGCTGAACGGACACGAACTGATTTCCTCCGTAAGGGCTGGTCAGTGTAATGAGTTAGGATTTACTGGCGTTTTGAGTGTATAAAGCAAGCGTGTTGTTATGTCTTTTGCGTGGCGTATTGTTAGTGACAAAAAGGCAGCGTTGATCTTACATCGTATTCTACTGCACTTCAGTGCACCGTATTATATGTTGCTCTGTTTATATCCACTGGAGTGTGACGTTGTTGTTGTTGTTGTCGTTTTTCAGGAACTCTTGAGCTGTAGCATTATTATTTACAATTTATCTTTAATCTCGGTATCTAAAATCAGACTTTTGCCACAGGATTTGAATGCATCACTACATCTGTGGCATTCTCAAAACTGTTCATGAACTTTGATGGTGCGTTGTACGCTGCAGTGAAGACATGCAGTGCTCTTCTGTCTAGAGATTCGGTCCATCTGGTGTAAACTAAACTAACAGCATTTTTTATTCATCCATCCATCCGGTCATTATCTTCCGTTTAATCCACACGGGGTCAGGAACAATCCTAGATGGGGCGTCAGTCCATCGTAGGGCGCACACACAGTTAATCTAACACGCATGCTTTTGGACTGTGGGAGGAAACCGGAGTACCCGGAGTAAACCCACGCAAACACGGGGAGGACATGCAGACTCCACACA
>JAUZST010014126.1:0-10738 GCA_034779995.1 Parotocinclus haroldoi
ACCAGAAGGTCCAGGGTTCAAATCCCACCTCTGCCACAGTTGGGTCCCTGAGCAAGACCCTTAACCCACAATTGCTTAGATTGTAAGACTGTATGAATTGTAAGTCACTCTGGATTAGGGCGTCTGCTAAATGACTTAAATGTAAATTGTAAATTGTAAAGTCCTGAAATTTTTAACTGAAGTCTGACTCAGATCTAGTCATGTGACTCGAGTCTTCCAACTTGGAATAGTCTTAGATTATAGATCTAATTACAGGAGCTTATAATAAATTCTTTGCATTGCCGATATAAAATGTGCCATATGCTTGTAGTCAACTCTGTGTACTGTGAAATTCATATCATGCACTAATTGCATAGGTGCTCCCAATCTGTGTAATGAATACAGAAGTGTATATTTTTCTAGAAGATTTATTTCTCATGTCAATGGCGGAAAATCTCTAGTAGCATCACTGCATAGGTCTGGAAAATGTATCTTAGTCTCGATAAATGAAATACAGAACTTGATTCATGAAAAAGGACCATGATACGATTAAATTTATTTTAGCAGGTGGAAGTGGAGTCAAACATTAGTGTGCTATCAGGCAGTAGCAGTTCTAGACCATTTGTTAGCTGGGGCCACAGGCTTCAGCCAGTGTCCGTGTTGGAGAAACCAATCACTTTCAACGTCAATGTGTATTGCAGGTTTAAGGTTTAATTGTTTAAACACATGGGGAAGAAGTCCCCCAGAACTTTTTTTCATGCAAACCTTGGCAAATCAGTGCTAATGGTTTTTATTAGGGATGCTCCGATCATGTTTTATGCTGCCGATTTTGATACCGATCACCCATTAGTGCCGATCACTGCCGATCAGCGATACAGATCACATTGACTGGCTGTACATTTTTCGATTTAGTTATGATGAGTGCTACTGGCTACATGATCTGGAATAAAAGGAACAATAAAATTTTCTTCGACAACTTTTTTCGAGAGAAAAAATTACACATTTTTCTTCCACCACTGAAAAAGGCTGGTCATTGTAATCGATTAATTCAATTTCTTTCTGTGTATTTGGTTAGCCTTCTGACTGTCACGCTCATAGGGGCGAGTGTTGGCAAGTGTGGGCTGCTTTTTATTCTCTGCATTCATTTTATGTCATGTCATGTTGTCATGTTTTATGTCTTATTAAATTAGTTGCGTTAAAGCATTTGAATGTGCTTCCCCCGCGAGGTATTCCTTTCATTGCAAGATGCAAACTTTACATCATTCTCACAGACTGTATAAAAGTTCCACACGGCAGACATGTTTATTTATTATTTGCCACCATGCACTCACGCAGTGTAACAGAAAGGGGGCGGGGACAAAACACTCCACACAGGGCCTCTGCAGGCTGCAATGTGCAGGTGATCGATTTTTGTCATCGCCATACGCCAGTCACATGCTATATCGTGGAAAATGGCCGACAATGATCAGTGGACGATTGATCGGAACACCATTCGTTTTTATAATATTTTTTGTTACAGTGCAAATACAAAAAAGGTTAATACTAGTAATAGTTCATAATATTTGCATTTTTAATCTTTACAGACAATCAAAACCATTTAAATTCTTTAAAGGCTTTGTTGTAATGAGGAAATGCACAACGTGTTTCACCATATATGCTGTATTTTGGGTTTTGCCCAAAATAGTGCTTGGACTCCAGAATGTCCAGAATGTTCACTCATGGTCTTATCTAACCATAAATCTAAAATGGGTGGGTGCTGATTTCTTATTTTCTTTTAAATCTTTTTGTATCCTTCTTCTAACTTGCAAGGCCCTTTGAAAAGAAATCGTTGCATTTCCATACACTACTGGTGGTGGAATCCCAAAAGAACAGCTGAATTTCTGAAGTATATTTATGAAGTATTTGTAATAAAATGATTATTAATGTAATTTGTCAAATTCGAATTCGATAGGGTATGACAATTTCTTATAGACCATGTAAATAGTGTTCTATAATACATTTCTGGTGGTTAAGTGCCATAAAATATTTACATCATGCCACAATAAACATCTTTCTTCAATCTGTCTGTTCAAGGATGGTCATTAATGGCTACAAGAGGCCGCTTGTTCAGGAAGACATGTGGGAGCTGAACGAGAAGGATACCACAAGCTACATCAGCCTGGACTTTGAGGATATAATGAAGCAAGAGCTTAGGAAAGCTCATCAAAGATTACAGAAGAAACAGAGCAAAAATAATAAGAAATCCAAGTCTGTTTCTGACCAGAATGGCTTGGCAAACGGAATCAGTCAGGATGTCCTAGTCATGGTGAGGCATATGTTTTATATGATTTAAGAACCTTATTAATAATTAAAAAGAAGTAGAAGCAAATCTGCTTCAAAGCTATTGATCATTCCTTTAGCTACCATTCCTGAAGTGGCTGCAGCCTGTCAACAGAACCTGGAATAATGAATGGCTTTTGGCTGTAGTTCTATCTATAAGACTTTGTTATTTTTTGCTGATCACTGTTTATAGATCGCTTGAATCGTACGTTAGTAACTTTTCTTCGTGGACCCTTCTGCCATTTCAAACCCTTTTGCCACACTCTTTTGACACTATTTTGTCCATATTCTGACATTTTACACCATACCTTCTGGTGCTCTTCACACACTTGTCAATAGAACCTGGCCAACAGCCGGCCTTCCCAGTTATGTTACATTCATCCAATGAACGATAAGACCCTACCATTGGTGAAAGTGACCCTTTGATAGCTCAGAAGTACAAATGTCTATGGAAAGGTCATTTTTTGTCTTCTCACCCATCTATTTCTTTATTATCATCAGGAGGAGACAGGAGAAGAAACAAAAAAGAAGAAGAAAAAAAAAGAGAAAAAAGAGAAAGACTCCAGTTACCCTGACTCTTGGCTTGTGACGACCATTATGAAAAGCTTTAAATGGCTGCTTATAGAATCTGCCATTTTTAAACTCCTACATGACCTTCTGGCCTTCGCGAGTCCACAGCTTCTTAAGTAAGTCCTTGGATTAATCAAATATTTTTTAACAGTTCTTTCTTTTCTATAGGAAAAGGAAATGAAATGACGTATCAGCTTGAAAAAGCATGAAAAGCATGAAAAAGCGCTAAATTATATTTTAGTGCATCAATACTAACCAGTCAACATTACAAATTAGAACACAGAGAACCCCAAGTAAGAAAAAAAAGTCAATTGTGTGCAGCATATGGTTTTGCATTGCTTTGTTGAAAAAGAAAATGTCTTGAAGGCAGTGTATTTTTCTCTAATATATTGTACTTTTTGCATTAATGCAGCCAATTTTAAAGTGTTTAAATACCTTTACCAAACCCCACACAACCCCATAACCTGACAGACCCTGACTTTGGACTTGTTGTTGATAACAGTCTGTAAGGTCCAGAGCACACTACTTTATCTGGAATACTGATTTGTCTGTCCATGTTTCATGTATCCACTGAGTGATGGTCCATCGTAGAACCTAGAGAAGTTGATACTGTTTTTGGATACGAGGCTCCAGTAACATTTGAAGTGGCATTTATGAATGTAGCTCCATATTGTAGTGCTTGATATAAAGGTTTGCCAAAGTAAACCCTTGTCCATGTGGTTATGTCAGCTGTTGTTGATTGATGCTTTTCAGTGGAATGACATCAGAAAGATCTAAGATTCACAAGGCTAGGTCACAGGTTTAGGCTTGGGCCCTTACCTATTACAGACTGAAATTCCTTCAGATTTCTTGAATCATTTAATTATATGATGTACTTTGGAGGGAGAAATATGCCAGTCCCTTCAAATCAAAACTCTTGAAAAACTGGAGATCTCCCACCCATGTTTGTTTCTTAGCCTTTTGTGGTGACTATTTTTATTTCAAATCATGGTTACAATCACGTGTTGTGTCGCTTGTTCAAAATCTTTTTAATTTTACCACAACCTAAATTGGCCTGTTCTAACGCTGGAAGGTGTGAAATGCCGTAATGAATGTTTGATGGCAATTGACATAAGGTTTATCCAACACAACATGAAGTATCTAGGGTTCGTACTGTCTGCAATGAAATAAATTCAAAGTAAATTTAAAAATTGTTTTGTTTTGGGTATTTTATTTTCATTTTCCATATTGTCCCAACCTTTTGGAATTTACATTATGTGGTACATTAATATGCTGATTTGTATTTTATGAAAATATCTTTATAAAAGTATTTATTTTTATATCGAACAGTCATATATGGTGAAATTGAATCTTATTTTAAAGCCAGCTGTTGTAAATATGACAGACTAGATGCAACAGTACAGTGAAATAAACAATGTCAAAGACCAGAGTTTTTAGTTGGTGCTTCATAGAGGTGGAGTTTACTTAGTAGTTGGTGCAGTTTTCCAAAGTTCACACTCATTCGAGTGTCTGTGTATGAGCCAGATTTGTACAAACATAATGTATGTTACATACTTAAATTAATTATGTTCCTTAACATGTTGTTTGGTTTGTTATAGGGTCATGATATCGTTCACTCAGGACAAATCTATTTTTGCATGGAATGGCTACCTCTATGCCGTTCTGCTCCTTATTGTGGCGTTTCTGCAGTCCGTCTTTCTGCAGCAGTATTTCCAGCTGTGTTTCTCTCTAGGAATGAAAGTACGCACGGCTATAATGGCAGCTGTGTATAAAAAGGTACGATTGTTTTACATGGTGCTTAAATATTTGTATCACAAATTTGGATTGAATTGTGCACCATTGTAGATTATGTGTATAGTGTTGTCTGTAGTTATTTTTTTACGTTTGCATATTGAAAACAGTATTGTGCAAAAGAATTAGGCTGGTCCTAGGCAAAAGTCTTAACCATTAGGTTTATTGTTTAGGCAGTGGTAGAATGATTAGATATAACATGCTTGTTCAACTTGTTGAAGGGACATCATGGTGAAACTGCCAGACTGACTTGACCAGTTCCCAAAGTTGAACCTCTTTAGTTAATGCATCGATGCATTAACTTCCTACTGTTCAAGTTCCTTAGATTGCAGAGTTCTTTCTAAATAAAAAATGACATTTCAAAAAGTTATACAGAAAACAAATAGACATAGAGTATACTTCTGGGAATTCTAGTATGCAAATTGAAAACAAATTATTTGTTTTTTCAAATTGTAATTGACTTGATGTTTATTATTTGCAGAAATATGTCATATTTCAGTATTATGGTATAATAAAAGCTTAGGATGGGTAGCACCGTTGTCTCACAGCAAGACGGTTCTGGGTTCAATCCCAGGGTGGAGCGGCCTAGGTCCTTTCTGTGTGGAGTCTGCATATCCTCCGTGTGTGTGTGTGTGTGTGTGTGTGTGTGTTTCCTCTGAGTACTCTGGTTTCCTCCCACATTCCAAAGGCATGTGTGTTGGGCTAATTGGTGCCTCTAAAATAGCTCTTAGTGTGTGAACCCTTAGGGTTGTTCCTGTCCTTGCGCCCAAAGTTTCCAGATGGTCACCGGCTGGCCCGTGACCCAATGTGGATTAAGCGGAAGATAATGAATGAATGATGAATTCTTAGGTTATCACACATGGCTATAACTATGCTTCAAGCATAAAAGTTATTAGATATATTGGTTATGTATTATTAAATGACATATTAAATTATAATTCATGTTCATTCTCTTTCACTTCACTCTCATTCTCAATTCAATATAACATGCATTCACCATAGAGCAGTACAGCATTGTCTTTTTATATATCAAAGTAAGATCATATATAACATTAATTAAGCAATGGTGTAACCATATAAAATTAGGACTTAGTCTCTTTATCCGAATATAGCCAGAAATACAGGAAATGTGTATGCAGTATTAAGGCAAGTATTTGTGTGACCTCCCTTTACAATACAGATCAATAGCAGAATCTGGAAGCATCATCAGGATTCCAAGTTGAGCCTTTTGTAGTCCGAAGCTTGATCAGGAAGGATTTTTTGGAAAGGTAGCCACCACTTTTTCAGAAGCGGAACCGAGTGAAAAGGCTAAAATATACTAAAGCTCATAGAGATTTGAATGACGATCACTAGAAAAAGAGTACAAATGAATGACAAGTCCAAGCTTGAAACGTGTCACACCAGTCCACACTACATGTTATACTGGCTTGAGGTTTTTTTGTTCACAGTGCTGCTGTTCAATAAAAATCAGGCAGTTATAATAACAGTTATATAAACATAGTATTGTTAACTCATCTGTAATCTGCAGATCATATACAGTATATACAAATAGAATTGTGCAGTACGTTGCTAAGACCGTATGAGCATTTATTGTATCATGTTAAACCCAAACATACTATTTAGGCATATAAATACTTGTCCTCAAATGTCTCGCTCTATAGAGAAATATGGTTTTAAAGGCGGTCTTAAAATATTTGGCTTCTCCGAGTTTAAACCCAAATTAACTTCTCATTTAACGTGAAGAAAAAAGCAACCAGGTCCCATGCAGGGCTAACCTATTAGTATTCAGTCATTATGTAATTATGTAATTGATTATTATGAACTTGTACTGATCACTTGTACTTTATCATCAGGCCTTGGTCATGTCCAACAAAGCCCGGAAAGAGACAACTGTGGGGGAGACGGTGAATCTGATGTCAGCTGACGCTCAGCGGTTCAACGATGTCACCAACTTTATCCACCTGTTATGGTCATGCCCACTTCAGATTGTGATATCCATAGCATTTCTCTGGATTGAGCTAGGTCCTTCTGTTCTCGCCGGGCTCCTGGTGATGCTCCTTATGGCTCCCCTTAACGGTTTATTGGCCACTAAGGCCAAGTCATATCAGGTACGTCCAGTTAATATACTGAACGAGTCTGAATTATTATTCTCAATTGTGTCATGTTCTTGTGAAAACACAGTCTGGTATATCCACAGGTATGTTTTATATAGCATGTTATTATATTATATGTATTCTCTGGGACTGTGGTAGCCTAGGGGTTAAGGTACTGGACTCTGGACCAGAAGGTCCAGGGTTCAAATCCCACCTCTGCCACAGTTGGGTTCTTGAGCAAGACCCTTAACCCACAAATTGCTTGGATTGTAAGACTATATGAGTTGTAAGTCGCTCTGCATAAGGGCGTCTGCTAAATGCTGGAAATGTAAATGTAACTAATTAACCAACGCACACCTCTCACAACAAACGGCAACTCAAAACCCGCAAAGGGCCGCGAGGCTCGAACCCCCTTTATGTGGTTGTGATACTCAAAACGAAACGATGACATGGCCCACTGAATCCGAGGCCTCATTTGTCATCAGTCACATGATTTTAACGGTAATGACACACTCCTCGAACCGGGGCTTCATCTGGCACGCCCTTTTTTGCTCTACACAGGCTTCAAATGTTACATCACTAACTGTATGTGCTATTGCGAGTTGGCATTGTTTTTTTTTCTGTTACATCCCCCGACATCTTGGGGCAGAACTACCCTCACCTGGCAGGAAGGTGTGACAACCCTAAACCCGTTAGGATCTTAATGCGGCGTTCATAAACTTGGACCATTGTATTTTACCATTAGAAACTCCTGCACTCCTGCAGAAACTCCTCAAGATAATCGGTACCATGGTCTTGACCCTGTGCTAAAGCTATTTATTAAAGATATAACAGCGTTGGAACAGGACTTAGTAAATGTGTTATTTTCAGAGTGACATACAATGGTGTGATGTCACAAATCGCAGGTGACGGTTTAGAGCCGAATGGTTGGTAGAACCTTGTTATTACCGCAGGCTTGGTCTTACTGAGATGTGCACAGCTCAGACAGTGATTAGTCTGAAAATTCTAGAGAAGGTTTGTATTATAGACTCAAATGAAACGCTGCTCTCAATACTTTTGACTCATTTCAGTCTGTGTGGAATGGCTATGTTTTAGCATCTTGCAGGGAATGATATGATCAAGCTTCATCTCCACTGAAAACCTTCCCTTGCATTTTTTTTCTTGTGTAGCTATGGCTACTGAGACCAAAAAGGAAATTCACCAAACATTCCTCCAATTCAGTAGTACTGGACTCAATGGGAGTGAAACGACGTGCCATATTAAAAACATTCATCTTACCCATGCTGATGTTGTTCAACAAGGAAACGTACAGTACTTAATAGGCTCTCATGTGATCACTGTTGGACCTCATTAATATTTTGTTCTCTCACAGCTTTACAGACGGAATGACTTTACGTTTAAAGCACCTTGTAACTGAGCATTATCGCTTCTTCACAGAGGTAAATCCTCAAAGTGATTCAATCCCGAAACATTACTTAATGATTCACTGTTTTCAGTGTTTTCCCCAAATGGTTAGTTAGTTAATGCTTGAATTGTGAGGTATGAAGAAAAGCATGATTTTTTTTTTAATCCATATAAAAACATCACCAGCACTGAAACAGCAGTTTTTAAGGGGTATACGCCCCCTTTTAAACCCTCATTACACTCTGTGAAACAGATAGTTAATAGAAATGTATGTTGGCTGTTACCATAGGCATGGCGTCACAAAAACTGCTGAAAAACAAGCGACTGATGAGGCATTGAAACGACTGATACTTTTTGCGTTAGGAACAACACAGAAGATCCAAATGAACCAGAGACTTAACGAGGGAATGTGAACCAGTTTATATAGTTGTAGATTAGAGAGAATATACAGGTACTGGCAGGACAATTAGAGAAGTACTACGTACAATAGGACGCGTAGATACACCTGCGAACACCGTTTACAGCTTGGTACAGAACAGTAAAAGGAAAGTAAAATATTTTTTTCGAAGAAAAATACAGATACAATACAGATACAAATACAGACTGTTATCAGCAACGGGTTTCGAAAGCCGGCATGGTGTTGGATCAGTACCCTTGGTAAAGGTAATTTATGCTTCTCAAGCTACACTTAGTGCCAGTGTAACAGGTAGCAGTTCAAGCCCTTACTCTAAGATGTTCTTCTGTTCCTGTCCCACACTTAGATGGTCTGTTTTAGTACCATGCCAAAATGTTCCTTCACTTCAGCTCCACCCAAGCTGTTATTTTAACTTTCATTTACATAACTAGTCATTCACGTGAATTACACAATGCATGATCCTAGCTTCAGAAATCAAAGATGTAAATAAAGTAAAGGCAATTATTCCTATATGTACTATATCGAATATGTGCCTTTTAAAGCAGTAGTCTTAAAGACCAGAGCTAAAATAATGGAATTGTTGGAGTGCATGCTAAAAGCCATTTTGTTTTGTTCTGACAAACCATAAGCCGCTGCCGTTTAAGGAAGATGGTTTTACTACTGGGAAAAAAAAGCGTATCATGTGCAGTACAGGATGGGGAACTGTGAATGGAAAATACAATACTGTTGTGACAAAAACACTGAACAATTTGCAATGTTGCCATTCTTTCTCACAACACTTAAGAGATGTTTTTGGAACTAAGGATACCGAGCGTTGATGTGTTTCAGCTGTTATTTTGTCTCATTTTTCCTGCAAACATGTCTTGAGATTTGCAGCAGTACTGGGTTGTTGTTATTGTATTTTAGTATACATACATATTGTATTCAGTGATACACCAGGACTGCAGGTGGACCAGTCCTGTACCCAAACCATTCTTCTTCCACACTTGGATTATAAACCTTCAGCTTAGAACCTAAAGACAAGGATCTAAAACTCAAGAATAAAGCCCAGATTAGCCGGACAGCTCAAAGCATGACAAATTAGGTGGGCCAGATATGCCCGCAGACCAAAAACCAAAAACCTTTGTAAATAAGTATGAGTTTGACTTTGGAGTGTGTCTGAATACCAAAATAAAGTGACTGAAATAGGTTTCTCAGATAATAGAGGGCGAGGCTGTGTAGAGCATTATATATTTTAATACGTTTTTTGTAATCAAGGCAGAATCTAACTGTTAAACAGTGTAAAGACAACAGACTGATATGATCAAATTTGCTAGTCCTAGTTAGCACTTGAGCTGCTGCATTCTGAATCATTTAAAGTTTATTTATGGACTTAAAACAGCATCCAATAAGCAGAATTCAACATAAGTATTCCAAGGTTCGAAATGCTAATCTGAACCAGTCTCTCAGCATCTATAAAATAAGGTAATTCTTATTCTGTGCTGTTATTCTGTGACAATGTGAGCATCAAAGGAGATATCTGAATCAAACCTGACGCCAAAGCTTGTTTACAGACAGACTCTAAACAGCCAAGCAGGCTGTTAAGTGAAAGAAAACGATCTTTAATTTTCTTTTCACAGTCTTCAGTTTACTAATTGTAAATTGTAATTGTAATTTGGTTTCACTGATGTACCACTGTGCATCGTCTGCATAGCAGTGGAAACTAATCACGTTTAAGAATAATTGACCCTATTGATAGAATGTGACAAGAAAATACATTTACATTTATGTCATTTAGCATACACCCTTATCCAGAGCGACTTACAATTACTGCAGTCTTACAATCCAAGCAAATGTTAAGGGTCTTACTCAGGGACTATGGATTTAAACCCTGGACCTTCTGGTCCATAGTCCAGTACCTTAACCACTAGGTCATCACAGTCCCACAAAATAATAGTGGGTCCAGCAGAGTTCCCTGAGGGACACGACATATCACTTTTGAGAGCATGGAGCGTGGATTATTTATGGGAACTAAACCAAGCAGGCATCAGTCACAAATAAGAATTATTTTCCAATGCTACTGGATACAAACCCTGTATAAATATTATTTTTGTTATGATAGGGTCCCTGGGAGATCTCGCGAGACCATTCCTAGTCTCGCTAAATCCCCAGGATCCCTATCAGGTGT
>JAUZST010014127.1:0-10737 GCA_034779995.1 Parotocinclus haroldoi
GTATAGGGCAGGTGATGAGCAGTGCCTGGTTTTCTCCACACATACCGATTAGAATTAACGCCAAAAAGTTCAATCTTTGTCTCATCAGAACAGAGAATCTTATTTCTCATAGTCTGGGAGTCTTTCATGTGTTTTTTGGCAAACTCTTCCATATATCTTGCACTGAGGAGACATAAGCCCTGACTGGTGGAGCTGCAGTGATAGTTGACTTTGTGGAAATTTCTCCCATGTCCCTACTGCATCTGTGGAGCTCATCCATAGTGATATTTGGGTTCTTCTTTACCTCTCTGACCAAGGCTCTTCTCCCACGATTGCTCAGTTCGGCCAGGTCTAGTAAGAGTTCTGGTCGTCCCAAATTTCTTCCATTTAAGGATTATGGAGGTCACTGTGCTCTTAGGAACCTTGAGTGCTGCAGAAATGTTTTTGTAGCCTTGACCAGATCTGTACCTTGCCACAATTCTGTCTCTGAGCTCCTTGGGCAGTTCCTGATTCTTATTTGCATTAACATGCACTGTGAGCTGTGAGATCTTATATAGACAAGTGTGAGCCTTTCTATAGGTATATGCCTTTCAAGTCTAATCAGTTCAGTTAAACACTCCAATGAAGGAGTAAATCAATCTCAAGAAGGATAAGTAGAAATGGACAGCTTGTGAGTTTAATATGTGTGTCACAGCAAAGGGTCTGAATATTTATGATCATGATATTTCAGTTTAAAAAAAAAATAAATTTACAAAAAAATTCTACATGTTTTTTTTTCTGTCAAGATGGGATGCTGAGTGTACATTAATGATAAATAAAATGAACTTTTTCTTTTTTGCAAATGGCTGCAATGAAACAAAGAGTGAAAATTTTAAATGGGTCTGAATACTTTCCGTACCCACTGTATGTGGTCTGAATAACCCTTGCCATAGCCCATTCTAAAGCAAAGGCTCATTTAATATTAATTTCACTGTCTAAGAAAGTGATGTTAAATAAAACCAAACAAAAGA
Source organism: Parotocinclus haroldoi (assembly GCA_034779995.1). NCBI lineage: Eukaryota > Metazoa > Chordata > Actinopteri > Siluriformes > Loricariidae > Parotocinclus > Parotocinclus haroldoi. The sequence continues at coordinate 990 of JAUZST010014127.1, forward strand.
CAAACAAACTACAATATATATGGGATGATGTCTTCACTCGTATAAAAAAATGACATCTAAATATAAAATAACATGCTAATAATCACATATCTTTGCTTTCTTGAAACGTGTCAGTGCCATGTTGACACATTTGATTATGTCATCAGCTGTTGGTTCGGACAGGTTGATACATATCGGAGCTATCGACATGAAAAAACACACATTTTTGTAGTCTTGAAGTCTAAGCCTGGGCAGTAAGGCTACTAAAGGACAATTTTAAATAAATATTTATTAGCTTTTATTTTGATTCCTGCACTGAACCTCAGAGGTTATCTATTTATTCCTGCAAACACAAAACAATAATCACAATCCTTGATTGTCAGCCTTGAAAAGTTGAAAAGAACATGTGGTATTTTGCTGACTGACATATCCTTGAAGCTCTGGCTCCACTCTTCATGTTTTTGCATGTGGCTCTGTTGTGGAACTTGTGTCTGTGCCATTTATAGTTGTAGATGTGTAACATTATTACACACTAACCAACTCAAGTGTTGCTTTGCCTCTCAGCTTGTTTTGCTCGTATTACCTGTGGGAAAAGTTAGTTGTTTTTAAGGAAAGAGCAGGTGGTGATGCAACTGGAAAGCAGTGCAGCACTTAGGGGACAAATGTGACGAGGGACCAATAGATCAGCAGTTGCTTTTTTAATTCTTCTTTTTTATAAACTTACAGTCCATACAAATGTATCACAACTGTAAATACCATATATTGCCAGAAGTCTAAAAATACATGCATTTAAATGGAGTTCCCCTTTAGAACATCAGTGTTTGAGAAGGCTATCCATTAAATGAGGTCGGGTACTGATACTAAACAATAAGCCTTTGTTCACTTCTGACATCATTATTAATCAGAAAGGTTCTGATGTTCTGTGAAAGCCAATCAAGTCTTCCTCCGTTGTTGAAACAATGTCTTTATTAACTTTATGAATACAGTGCAGAAAGTTCATGAAATTACTTTCTGGTGAGGTGAAAATCTATATTAAAGCCAAGGCAGTGTTCAGTTCAACTCATTCTACAGCTGCTGTGTGTCTATGGGGACATCATTTTATGACTCATACGTAATGTGTTAGCAGTGAATGAAGCAAAAACAACAGGAATAGCTAATTAGAAGATATGTACACTTTTAGCCATGTAAAAAAATTAAGCCATATAAAATCAGAAAATAATTAAGATGGTTAATATTTTAGCTTTGTTATCTGACCTCTCCATCTAAAAATGGGAAACAAAACACAGAGGCAATCAACAATTTGGTATTTTTAGATTGTCCAACTGTTGTCATGCACTAAGATGTTCACATTCTATTGGTAATATTTTTTTTTATAATTGGGTGTATTTGTGGCTCAGTTCTGTAGCAATCTATTGAGAGAAAATCTCAAGTGTGTCTCCTAATATAGCCAAAACTCTTAATAAGAACTTTGGACAAAGTATTGGCTGTGCTTTTTTTAGACCATTTCTTACCCAGCATCTACATTTAATCTATGATAAAACAAAACGTTTTGAAAAAGTATTAGGGGGTTTGGTTGGCGGTTGAGGCATGACTTAAATAGGTAATATAGAACAGTGCATATTTTGCAAGATATATATACGCAAGATTTTGTTTTCTTTAACCACAGAGCTATAAATCTGTCAGGAAAAATACATTTTCATTATTTATGCTACTGTAGTCTGTGTGAAATATGTGCTTCATTTTTATAATTTCTATGGAACTTTTCTAAAGTTTAACAGCTTGCTTCAGGTTGAGAAAACATATGGTGTTAATATATTAAGAACTTTAGGCTATTTATCCATTTATGTTTAATAAGACGCATGGAGGCAGTAGATTACATCTATAGGTTACTAGCGACCTGTCGTATTCAATTTGCATTTTATTATTTTAACTGTAAGATTGGAAAGAAACTAAGAACAGACAACATTATTCAGTCTGAAACAATACATATAGTGTACCACAACAAAAATGATATTTAAAATGTCTGTTTCTTTTATGCCTTTTATTGGTGGTGATTACTTTGTGCTAAGGGAAATCAATACATTTTTATAACTTCCTCCAGAGATGTTTGTAACGGGAAGCGTTATCATATGGCATGATGGTGTTTATGAATTATTTTAATCAAAACTAGGCAGATGGCCCAAGGGTGTTAAGAGAGTGTTGCTCTTATGGACTGGGAAGTCCTGCCAGACTACGCCATGATGACTACTTAGCCTGGCAAATGGCACTCTGAAATCATGGCAGCAGTCATAGCAGGTTGAGGTGTAGGATGGAGGGGAAGAATACAATTAACATCTTACCAAGCCTGGGCAGATCTGTTGCCATCAGGAGCACCAGATTGCTTGTGTTTACCAGAGGAAATTGCAGTATTGTTGAGTCAGTGCCTTGTCTTGCTGACTCAAAATAGAAGGCATTATATGCTAAAAAACAGTGAACAAGCAATTCCAATCTGCTTAGAAGAGGAACCTAGAAGAGGAATAAACTTCAGTCTGTAAACTTTGATGTCTTCCATGCTCTGCAGGAGCTTGCTTGTTACCATGGTACACGTTCAGTAGACACAGCCGCTGAAAATAAGACCGACACTCTGCTGTACAGTATGTGCCCTATTAAACAATTTACAACTGACAGGTTGAAGGACAGGACAAGATGTTTGCCGGTCAATAGTGTTTGGCCATTTTAATACTCTCTGTCAACAGTCTTCAGTGTCAATTATTTGGATGTTAAGACACGTGCTAATGAGTTTTCAATAAAGATATGTTTCGTTGATTTTCAGCACAGATTACTTAAACATACCATTCATCTTAGAGAGATCATGTTACTTACTAAATAGTAAATGGGGAATAGAAACAAACGTAGGGCCATTTAATAATTAAGGAAGCGCAATTATCAATAGTTAAACATGATGAAGAACAAACGTCATTACAGATATTTTGTTATATATTTATTGAAACACTGGTTTGCTGGATAAGGTATTAAAATGCACTTTGTTAGTCCTCTTTACTCTACGTTGTAGTAGTCAGGACTCTCAAATGGTTTTAAACACCTCAGCGTTACTACAGAAAAAAGTCCACCAAAGAAAAATGCCCAGCCACAAGCTGTGTCTTGTAGGCAGCATCCTGTGAGAACAGAAGAGGGATTAGAGGATTAAGAGGAACACAAACTGTGCAATAACCGATGAGCTGCTGTCTCTGACTTTAAATCTACAAGGTGGAACAATATGGTAGATATGTATAATCATTTTTTCACCTTGCCAAAAATAGAGTGTCACTTCAGCAGACACAAGGTTACATCAGTACACAAGGCTACTTTAAATCTAGACATACATACTCAGATTGGGCCAGTTTAGCATAATGAATTAACTGTGGGAATGTGGAGGTAACTGTACTCCGGGTTTACTCCACACAGGTGGAGACTCAGGTTGGGCTTGTACCAGAGACACTGGAGCTACCGCACGTGTGTAATAAATAGTACAGTACAGGGATTAACAAATTAAGGAAAGAAATGGATGGATGGTCTGTAAGTGCAGAACTACACAATTTTTCTGTATGGTAAGTAGAACCTATAAAAATTGACAGTGAGTGTAGAAACAAGGCGTTGTACTTAATAAAGTGATTGGTGAGTGTAGTCGTAGAGTATTCAGTATATATTCAGTATGCCTTATCCAATAAAAACAATGCTTCTGTAAATATGTATGACAAAATACTCATGTTAAACTATTAATAAAAGTAGTTAACATGCTATATAATCTGTCTTTACCCTTTACTACTTACACTTCCTCACTTCTACTAACACCCAGACATGAACTTTGTTTGTGTGCGTTACCTAACAAAGTGACTTTGACTGAAAGGTCAATATGAGGGAAAGTCCTTGGCACCAGTCTTGTGAGAGTGTGAGATTCTCATTGGTTTTTCGATAAAGGATTTGATAATACTGAAAGTGACTCATGGTTACTGACTCATGCCCTCACACCAACCATGCTGTGTGAGAACATAGCAATTACATACACACCAGTCTGCTAAAGAAAAGGGACCCTAAGAACCTAGCTGGAAAAAGCAACAGGCAAATGAACACAATTTCCAAATAAAATAATTTAAATACATTATTCTAGTTGTTTAGTATTAGCAATGGTGGAACAATGAAGCCAAACTTGGTATTGTTAATTTACAAATAAAACAAGTATGGGGTTTTGACCATTTACTTTCTTTAAGTATTTTTAAGCTTTAATAATAAATGACATTTTTAATCTACTTCAGTCCCTTTCTCAAATATTACTGAAAAGTAAATTCTTCTATCAACAAAGTTGCTATTATATGATCAGAAAATGTAAGGCATTACGGTTATTAGACAGCTAGTAAAATGTGTTTTGCATCATGGTGGTACTGTATTCCAAATTTGTACAGTGGCAGGTTGTTGTGAGTCACTCTGGATAGGGAGGGGGTCTGTTAAAATTTGTAGGGTGATAAACAGTGGCTCATTCCCTGACTTACATTTAAATTGAATCATTTGGCACTCTTATCCAGAGTGACTTACAACCAATACAACACAAATAATTGTGGAGAAAGGGACTTGCTCAACAGTGGCAAACTGGCAAATGTGGAAATTAAACCCTGGACCTTGTGGTCCGCTAGATCACCACAATTCCACAGACTTCCTAATAACTGGAAATGCAAAGATTATTTTACTGTGAATTGTGTATCTGCATAGTGACAATAAAAGCTCTTTTTTACTTTAATGTATAAGTCACATTAAAATTGTCACCGTATTGCAGTTCTGACATTGATAAGTGTCAGGTCATAAAATACAAACTACAATGCAACGATTTCTAATTTTTTAAAATCTACATCACAACACTTTTAATGTATTGTTACCATTTATTTTCACTAAAGTTATACAAAGTTTGCAAAACATATAATGACTTCTTGGGCTTCAATGCAAGATCAATGTGGAACTATTTCAGCGTTAATAAAACTGTGATATTTCAAGCATCACATGTTGTTTTTCTTACACTCAGGAGTCTTGAGCTTTACTTAAAAATAAAGGTATTTGACTGTTACATGGCAGGAGAGGACAATTAATATATTTTTTCCATTTTTTTAAATGTAATTATGAAACTAAGTTAAATTGTCATTTAAATCATGTGAAAATCAAGAAAATACAAAAATGCCCTTAGAGAATCATAAAGTGATCAAAGTGTCACTTACTTTAGTAAGTAGCTTTACTTATCAGCATTGCAGAACCTGTTCAGTAGGTTCTACTCATTTTAAACTGAGCAGAGTACATTTACACAGCACTACTGCATGTGAAAAGTAATTTAATTACATGTCTCATCTATCTGAAGCCTCTAAACAAAAGCTACATGGTTGTTCCTAGTCCATAATAGCAGCTTCTGTCTAGATGTCAACTAATGGCTTTTTATACTTCCAAAGGAGGCATCATGATTAGAAATGAAATACATAACACATTAGTGCTGTATGAATCTGGAATCTTATTATTACCTCCAGCCACGGTATTATAATTACATAATGCACACTGCTGTGGATCATAAGTAATGTAATGTAAAGTAATGTAGGTAATGTTTTATACATTTGTTTGCACATTGAGGAAACAAAAAGAGGCCAAGGATGTATACTAAACTCCAAAATACCCTCTACTAAATACTGTACATTTCCAGTTTTACATGCTGAATGTCATTCACACTCTTTACCCTTGCCAAAAATTGAGTGTAAGGATTGAATAATACAGTTGGTTTTGAGATTAAAAAAAAGGTTGCATTTATCTTATTCATACATTTTCTCACTTACCTTACCTTGCTAATAACTAATTATTTCTGTCTATGATAAGTTTATTAGTCTGTATTTTATCCAGTTGTGTGTGGTTATGCTGTATAATAAAGGGTTACGTTTTGTGGTACCTTGCAGAGTTTTTAATCAATTTTTAACTTTTTGAAACCAAATATTAACTTGACAACTTGACACAGGCTGTGTTTATGACAACTGAACAAGGCTTTTCTGTTTTCTGTTAGTTAGTTAGTTATCAGAAAGACTGCATGTAGACCCCACTCATCCTTACCAACTTCACATTAAGGAAAGTATGACCCATATGTTCAATAGCAAAATAAAAGCTGCATATCAAAGCTGTTTCATAATTCTGAATCATGCTGTCAAGCTAACTCTGCATGGTAACATGGTTAGTCTCAAAGCTGATGATGTTCCTTACAGTGCATGTCTTACGTAAGACTGTCTGAGAAAATGGCTTAATAATTACATGGATGAAAGACATAGACTGGGAGCTGTGTGCATAGTGAATCCACAGGACCTGCATTCAGTTCATCCGATGTTTTAAAAGCAACATCTGTGTCTTCTGAAATGCTTTCTGTAGAATATTTTCTATACTATGAAGTCTACACAGGCAATGAACAACACAGTTTTTTTTTTACAGATTTGTATGTTTTATGTTTTTATAAACCATTTTTTATTAAATGATGCATAGAGAAGATGCTTCATTTTATGATGTATTATAATATTTAACTTAAATAGTTAAATATATTATATATTACCATTTTAAAGAGTAATGAATGTGCAATATCACTATATCAAGGAATCACATCATTATTTAGGCCTAGGTACAGGTACATTTTGTTAAACTGCTTATTAACATTCAACTCTGTTTCCATGAAGTATTTCTCTATGTAATAAAGTAAAACAACAGAGGTGGACAAAACAAAGAAAACCACATTTAAAACAAGTGACAAATTACAAACACAGCTGCACAAATCAGTTTGACTGGCAATTCATTGGATGTAACACGCTATGGCAGATATATGACAGGTGCTACTTGAGAAAGTGTAAAAATTCATTTGTTGCAGTTTGTTACAGTTAACTACAGTTGGGTCCCCCCAGATAGCAAACAGTTCTGGGCCAAATATGGTTCAGCTTAAAGACTCATGGGTCAGTTATGCCATAATAGTGTCTGCCATAATAAAAGTTCCCCGCAGCATTCAGACAATAAACTTAACCATAGGTAACATCTGTGTGGGATTTGTAATTTGTGCCAAATGGATAAAGCCATCTATCAGAAATGATTAGATCCAATGACTGTTTCACATACATTGCACAATAACATTTCTGACAGTATTCTTACATTCCTTGAAAAAAGGCCAACATATTGTTTGATGAACATCTGAATTACCAAATAAACATCAATGAAAAAATCAATGCAGACTATGAAGTCTTATATTGCAGCAGTCAAAGAAGAATTACAATTTCAACACCTACTACCTGCAAACTGACACAAGATCTTAGGCATAGTAGATAGCTGTGACATCAACCTCTGAAAACTTGGACATATTGGCCTTCATTGTTGGGTTTGGGGTCTCCAGCTTTTTCCACATGCTCAGGGAAATGAGGACCCACACAGGCATTCACTGCTTCGTTGAGAGCAGAGGGTAGAGACCACATGTTTTTAGCATGCTCTGTCACAGTTTGTTGGTTCAGCTGAAAGTATTCAGAGGTCAATGTAAGAAATTAGAAAAATTGTAACATACAAAAGTACAGTGGTCCCTCGCATATTTCGCAGATGTTCGCTGTTTTTGCGAAACCTTTACATTAAAAAAATCACAAAATTCATAAAAATGCATTAAAAATATTAATTGTAACAATAAAGGAATGTTATAAATCATCAAATATTAGGATTTACAGTAAATAGCTGTTGTGTTTACTCAATGTGTAGGATATGACATGCTGTAAGCTCGGTACGGACTGAGCATGCGTGATACAAGAGTGATATATGTCGTGTTAAGTAAAGACAATATTCGATTATTTCAGCGTGTTGCTTGATTATTCAACAGTTAAAAACACTACAATGGCGTATTTACTCAGTTCTACGGCTAAAATAGTGTATAAATACTTAAATAACTATAGCGTCCCTACTTCAGATTTTCATTTATTGCGGGTGGTCTTGGAACGTAATCCCTGCGATAAACAAGGGAACACTGTATTGTCAAACTAATGAAAATAGAATATACTGCCACAGTTTATAAGCAGGATCATTAGATGTCTTGATAGCTACTTCAATATGAATTGTGGAACCACTACAGCAGTAAACAACCAAATTTATCTTTATCTATTCACTTCTATTAGTTAAGTCTTTCCTACAGTAGTACACTTACCAGTCTGGGTGGATGAGGTTCAGTACGTACATCTTCTAAAATTAGTCTCTATAAATGTTTTCATTATTACGATAGGTAAAACTACAACCACAATTCCAATTAAGTTGGGATGTTGTGTAAAACATAAATAAAAACAGAAGGTTACAAATCAATATGATGATTTGCATGTCCTTTTCGACCTATATTTAACTGATTACACTACAAAGACAAGATCTTTAATGTTTAAACTGATAATCTTTATTGTTTTTTGCAAATATTTACTCATTTTGAATTTAAAGTCTGCAACACATTCCAAAAAAGCAATGTCTTTTCCAGGGATCTCCCTGTTTATCTCAGCAAAAGACAATGCCAAGCCACATTCTGCAGGTGTCAAGACAGTGTGGGCTTTGTAGTAAAAGAGTGTGGGTACTACAGACCTGTCTCTCATTGAAAATATGTAACGCATTATGAAGAGCAAAATATGACAACAGAGACCATGGACTGTTAAGCAACTGAAGTTGTACATCAAGTAAGAATGGGAAAGAATTCCGCCCACAAAGCTTCAACAATTAGTGCAATCAGTTCCCAAATGCTTGTTGAGTGTTGTTAAAAGGTAAGGTGATGTAACACAGTGGTAAACATGCCCCATCCCAACTGTTTTGGAACGTGGTGCATGCATCATATTTAAAATGAGTAAATATTTACAAAAAAACAATAAAGTTTATCCACTTGAACAATAAATATATTGTCTTTGTAGTGTATTTGTATATGTAGGGGATTTGTAATTAATTAGGTGCCATTTCCTGCGTTTGGTGTGTTTTTATTGTGTTGTTGATTTCACATACAAAAGTCCCTTAAATCAATCAATCAATCAATCTTAAATTAAATTTATCAATCAAGAGGGATCCATTCTTTCATGAAGCAATAGAAACAGCTCTGGGAGAACTAATATAACTAGTATATATTACTAATATTTCTTTTAAATAAAGAATTAATCATTTGGGGGCATGTCCCCAAGTTATACTTAGGGGTGGGGGAAAAATGTGAATTTTTAGATGCATCGCGATTCAGACGATTAACAAATGTCAATAATTGATAATCGAGCAGACTTTCATCTGAAAATGTAGACCAGTGTTTACAAGAACTTAAACATTAGCATCACTAACTGAGCTCTGTAACGTCTATTTTGAGTTTGATATTCTTGAAGTATCCATTTTCGCTTTCTTTGCACCTTTTCTCCGTTGCGCTATTACCAGTCTCGCTTTCGCTTCAAAAAGTTTCTTGCTTTTTACTTTTGGACCAGATTTGATGGGGGGTGGGATCTAGGCAATCATTGGCTGCTGGAGTTAAGCCCTGCCCAGCTCATTCTACAGAGGCCGCTACGTCAACAAAAGCACAAAAGTCTTTTACCCTGATTGGAAAAAGGTCTGGAATAAGCATATTTTTTAGTTTGAACAATTATCTCTTTTAGTAATGCACATTTTGACACACTACTAATTTGTTAACATAGGTGATATTTTGATAACATAATATTAAGACTTAATGTTAAGATTTAATAAGCTGGAACAAACCACCCAGCAACAG
>JAUZST010014128.1:0-10737 GCA_034779995.1 Parotocinclus haroldoi
AATATCAAGGACAGACTGATATTCTTGAAGTATAGGGATTGGACTGCAGAGCACTGGGGTAAAGTTATTTTCTCTGATGAAGCCCCCTTCAGACTGTTTGGGACATCTGAAAAAATGATTGCCCAGAGAAGAAAATGTGACAGCTCCCATGAGTACTGTGTTATACCAACAGTGACACATTCGGAGACCATTCATGTGTGGGGTTGCTTCTCACCCGGGGGAGTGGGATCATTCAAAGTTTTGTGAACGCTGCCATGAATGAGAAATGATATCAAAACATCCACATTTGGAGGTGAACAATTATTTTTCCAGCATGATGGAGCACCATGTCACAAGGCAAAAGTGATAACCGGCTTGGTAAACAAAACAAAACCCAGATCTCATTACCTTGGAGAGCCTGTGGTCAATATTAAGTCTTTTGGTAAAATTGGATGTATTTGTCAATAAAAAGTAAAAAAATGTACGGTATGCTATGGTAATTCATTATTCCCTATCTGACACAAGGTTCTAAAAAAATTTGCAGGCTGGAATGCATGGTTTGGTTTAGCAGATGTTGCAGCTTTTGACTGGGTAACCACTTATTCCTCCGCCCCTAAGGTGAAATGAACAGGATTTGTTGTGCTTCTGTTGTTGTTTATTAATGAGTTGTGTAATTGCGACTTTGTGTAACAGAGAGAGACCTGCAGCTATTCCTATCGAGATTAAGAGCATTGACGACACATCAAACTTTGATGAGTTTCCGGAGTCTGACATCTTGCAACCTGCTGGTGAGAAACACGCACACGCACACGCACACGCACACACACACACACACACACACACACACACACACGAATATATGCTGATAAAGTGAAAGTGATACAGTCTAACACAGTGTATTGTTTATAAGATATAAGGGATGAGGGTTCTGTACTGTTCTGTCTGCCCCTGTGATTTTCACTGTCTCTGTGTGTTTGTGTTTCTCTCTATCAGGACCAGTGAGCAGTCACTCAGAGGCGAACTATAAGAATAAGGATTGGGTTTTTATAAACTACACCTATAAGAGGTTTGAGGGTCTGACGGCACGTGGTGCAATACCATCCTACATGAAAGGAGGGAAAAGATGAGCTTAGATTTTTCATCTGTTCTTCTTCCTAATTAGAACCCACTGATACAGGTACAGTCCTCTCCCTCCACACACACACACACACACACACACACACACACACACACTGCAATTTTACACTCAGGACACTGTTGACATTCTGACATTCCTATTTACATTTAAATGCGTAGACTGATCTGAGACCGACGGTTTTCACTTAAGGATCTAAGCATAGACTCTGGAACCTTCTACACGTTACTCTGGAACTTTAAGTTTTTACTTGGGACTCTGGGAGCTTCAGACATTACTTCAGACAAAACCTTTTGCACGGTACTCTGGAACCTTCCGTATGTTACTCTGGAACTTTCTACACGTTACTCTGGAACCATCAGCACTGGACTCTGGAACCTTCCATATGTTAGTCTGAAACCTTCTGCACTGGATTCTGGAACCTTTCGTATGTTACATTGGAACCTTCCACATGTCATTCTGGAACCTTATTCTGAAACATTCTGCACAAGACCCAGGAACCTTCCACATGGTACTCTGGAACCTTCCATGTTCTAGAATGGGATTGTTCCATATAGGATTCTAGAAACTTCACAGTGCCAAATCTAAAACCTTCCACAAGGGATGCCCAAACATTTCATTTACAATTACAGCATTTAGGAGATTATTTCATTCACAGCAACTTATATGGTCTTAGACGGTCCAATTTAGTTCATTGTGGATAATGGGCCATAGCCAAGGGCCCAACAGTGACAGCTTGGTAGTGCTGGGAGCCATGACTTCTGGACCTTCTGGTCAGTAGTCCATTGGACCAACACAGCTTCATACAGGAATCTGGAGGTTTCTACAGAGATTGGAAGGAATACTGTGGAACCTTCACAATAAGTAATGTAGAACTCTTAAACAAACACAGACATGTCCAAGAGAATTCTTCTTGCTGTACTGAAGTCTTTGTTTTTCTCTCTCTCTGTCTGTCTGTCTCTTTCTCTCTCTCTTACACACACACACTCACACACACTCACACACACACACACACACACAGTCAATACATTTTTATTATAAGCTCTTTCATACAGTACTCGTGTAAATAGTTACAGATCCTGTATTTTTGCTACACTAGTTTTATAACACACAGTGTTCTCACATCAGTGTGTTTTATCTTATCCTGTAACATTTTATTTTGTATCCAATTTGATTTTGTAACCAAACAAATGCTTTTTTTATCTAATGCGATTGTCATGACGATGGAATGCTGTTATTCTGATGTTGCCTGTTATCGTTATTTATTGGTTTGTAATTGATTGTGCTGTAGTGAGTGATGGGTAGATGGTACATGTTGGATGACACACACACACGACACGCGTTTAAACCCAAAACGTCTTTATTGTCCAACAAACTGTGTGAGAGAGAGTGTGGAAGTTAGTGAGTGATTGAGAAAATGAATAATTCCTGTGTTGAAATAACATAATAAATTCATCCAGGAATGACTTTGTCTCACTAAACATTGTTTGTTTTATTTTATTATAGTAGTTTTTTTATTTTATAAAAATTATTATATAAATTGTTACTTGTTATTAATACAGTTGCTTTTGCAGTTATTGGGACCTCGTGCATTAAATTGTTTGTATGATTTCTATTTGCCACTAAAACAGAACTTATAAAGTTGGAGTATACAGAGCAGGGAATTTAAACTATAAATGGTAAAAATGTTTTGGTTAAATTTTGTTTATAAACATTTCCAAGTGTCATCTGTAACATAGTTTTGCCAAAAATTAATAATTTATTGGAGTGTTTTTTCTTAGACTTAATTCCCTTCAAGTTAAGGTTGTAAATGTGAGATTAAGTTAATTCACCAAAATTTGATTTGCTTTATAGCTCTTATCTTTACCAGTTGTGAAAATAATTGTGGAGGGCACTACACTGGTGATGTAAATGTGTTTAACATGAGTCTTATATATAAATATATTATAATATAAATATTATTTTTATGTTCGATTTTGAAACTTGATCTCAATGAAATTGTTGTAAATATAATGAAGAGGCAAGATGTGATGTGAACATTTTTACATTTCAAGCTCTGGGATAATTTGACTGTGAGACAGCAGTTGGTTGGTTGTTGACATATTGGATTGTTCGGGAGTGACAACAATGAGTTGGAGAATCTCTGCTCGTCGGTTTGCAGTGAGTACCCACTGGTAGTCTATGGAGGGACAAACCAGCAAAAAGGTGTTAAATAACTGTGGTGGTCTATGGTTTAAATCCCACCTCTTCCCTGATAAGGGCGTCTGCTAAATGACATAAATGTAAATAAATAAACTACATTATCCAACATTCCTTACCGCATAACAAAATCACTGCAATACCATATAAACTCCACAGGTGTATGGCACAACATAGGAGAGCCTGCAAATCAGTAGGACAGTAGGATCTGTATTTAAAGGACAATGGACACTCAGTCAAATGATACAACTACTAATATTTTGGACAGAGAAGACAGATGTTTTGAAATAAGAGTGAAGACGACCATCTAAGTGTTATTAAATCGTTATTAAGTCGTTGAACAGAGAGAGAGATTTACAAAACCAATTATCAGCCAGCTACATGATATCCCTTCCTAGGCTGTTTAACCCCCATTTGCATCACAACCCACAATCCCAGAGCCAAGAAAATGCTAATATGTCGTAGCTTGTCCCCAATGATCCTAACGACTCATGTATTGACAGGATGGGTCAATGACTCTCAGGTCCACCTCCAAGGTGACAACCCTACTAGAGGTTAAATATGTGTAATATTCTGTAAATTTCATCTTACAGAACTGAAATAGCCTTTCAGATGAGTTCTGACACATCTTCATGAAGTAGTCCAGCTGCCTTCAACTCGTACACTCAAGTCTACCATGACTTGGATAACTGAGATCCTAAACAGACAAGAGGCTAACGGTGCTTCCTGACTGATGCATGCTGGGAAATCCAGTTCATATTGCAGCTGTGAGGGGATCCTGAAGAACAGAGCAGTGCTAAAACGTATATCATTTATATTAGATGTATTTTGTGTGTTAGAGTAAATGCTTTTGTCTGTAAACATATAACATTGCACTATTTAAAAACAGAAGCAGGTAGTCAAATTCTAAAATATAAAACCTCATCACTCACATGCAATAGTTGACTGGTTACATAACTTGATCCTGAATGATACAAGGGGTAATAGAAGAATAACATGAGCTAAAGCTAACAAAAGTTTGAGTTGGTTAAATAGTAGGGTTATGAAATGCTGTTGTATTACAGGTAGAGTAGTGCATTATCCAGAAAATTTAGGATATCTAAATATATCCATATATATAGTAAATGGGGAACAAAGTGGGACCACAGCTTGTACCGGTGTAACATAAAGAAAGAGGTGAGTAATTGATGAGCATTTTGGGAAATGTGAACAGTAATGATATGACTATCTGTAACCATTTCTGCTCATGTGCTTGGTTTGTTCATGGAGTGAACACACCCGATGTTATTAAAGATAGACCTGTAGAGAAACATGGAGAAATGTAAACATTTATTTAATATTTCACACAATAACAAACCACGCTAAAAAGCCACGCCTCTGTGTGCAATCCCTGTGTAAACATTTCACACGGGGCTGTGTGTGTTGTCTCTGGGAAGGGGCGTGGCTTTCCGTCTGACTCTGCCCCTCTTGCTTTCGTTTAGCATGGCCGCCGCTTCTCTCTCCAGCTCTGGGACGTTCACATGCAGCGCCATGGCCAATTCCTCCTTTGTCACTTCCACGAATCTGTGGTCTGCAGCCAGAGAGGCCGCACCCCCTACCTCCAGCACCTATCCCCAGGAAACAAGAAGTGCATCATTCATTCAAAGAGAGATTCCTTCCAACGAGTAGTGTACATTCTGAGGTGTTACAGCAGGTCCCTACTTAAGTAAACTACATTGTGTTTAAAAGAAGCGTGTGTGTGGACACTCATCGTCCATTTAATCAGTTACACACACCATATAAAAGCATTTTGTGGTTCTACAATTACAGACTGGAGTCCATCTGTTTCTCTACATACTTTGTCCACTTTAATCTGTTCTTTAATGGTCAGGACCCCCACATGACCAGCACAGATCTGGTACTATTTGGGTGGTGGATCACTCGGCACTGCAGTGACTCTGATGTGATGGTGTTAGTGTGTTGTGTTATTAAACACTATGTTCCCTTACTGTGCACTCTATTAGACACATCTAACGTATTGCACTACCTTGTAGATGTAAAGTCAGAGACATCCGACATCTACAGCTCATCTGTTGCTGCACAGCTCGTGCTATTTGTCCTCAAATCGTTTCTCAGTGCTCACAGGACACTGCCTACAGGACGCTCATGACTGGACATGGTTGATGAGTGGACTACTGTTCAGCAGTGACACTGAAGTGGTCTACAATTCCCAACACCACCACGACGTCAGTGTCACTGCTGTGCTGAGAATGATCCACAATGGTCTGATTTATATGATACGTGTTAGGTTCATTGGTGTTTCCAAAGTGCCCCGTAGTGTGTGTGTGTGTGTGTGCGTGAGTGTGCGTGCGTGCGTACGACTGTGTTTGAGCGTGTGAGTGTATATGCGGTATTGTGTAATGGATAAGAACACAAATGAATGTACTTCTCTCAGGGCAAACCTATATGCAGTACGACACTCTCCCGTGCTAAATGAAGTGGGTGAAATCAAGAGTGTGTGATGTAGTCACATGGAGGGAGTCACATGGCGAGACTGAGGAGTGCTGGTAAATGCATTGAGGAAAAGCTGTGGTTGCGACAACGATCTTTTTGTTTTTGCTTTGTTGGTCAATACATTATTTATTAAATTATATGAGATATGCAAGTCTATTATAAATTAAGCTTTATGTTAATCATTTCTCCCAAACTGTAGTTTAATACGTGTTTTAAGCATGTCTAAGGTAAGCTACACTGCGATATACGCATGAAGTATTCAACACCTTGACTCCTCTACGATGCGTTTACCTTGTGATGGTTTTGAAGGATCATAAAACAGGGATTACAGTCTGTATGTGTAGAACAATAAAGTGCACTTATTTAAACTAAACTAATACAGTTGGCAGTTGTGTAGAAAAAAGGGGGTCCTACTAGAGTGGCCGGTGAGTCTGTGTTTGTGTGTTCTCACCTCCTGAATGAGCAGGTCAGCAGCACTCGCTGGTCCCAGCGCTCCCTGACTGATGCATGCTGGGAAATGCAGTTTATTTTGGAACTGCGAGGGCATCCTAAAGAACAGGGCAATGTTAAAACATATTTTAATTAACATTTATGTCGTTTGTTAGGGTGAATGCTTTTATCGGTATACATATAACATTAAGACTATTTAAAAACAGAAGCAAGTGGTCAAATTCTAAAATATAAAACCTCATCATTCACATGCATTTAATCATTGAGTCTGTACAGGTTTGTACACGATTAATGCTCTGGTGTAGAGAGATGAGCACTATTAGTGCTATTATTACTAAATAGTGCTATTAGTTAGATCGTATCGATTACAGATAAACTGCACTTTCATAACTAGGCATGCATTTACTTTAAGGGAGAACAGCAGTGCAAGAGAAAATAATGAGAATGAGTTCTGGCGGTATTTATAATTGAATTGCTAGATGGTTGTTATGTTATCCCAAGCAGTTGCTCCACAGATGGTGAAGCGATGGTGTTTCTATTTAAATCTCCTCATACCTACAATTCCAGTCTTAGACTAACACTGTATCAAAACATCATTGTATACATTTCCACCAGTTCCACTGTGCTTTGGCTCCGCTCGCACCTCTGTCTGACGCTGTAGTTTGTCCTGTTGTTGTTGTTGTAGTTTGTGTAGTGTTGTTGTCGGTAGGACAGGTAGGGTGGAACTCTGGGTGATCCGTCCATCTCTGGCTCGGTCCCATCATTGATCTGTAGGGGGCGCTGACTCACTACCTGAGTGTGTGCCGTAGCTCCACCGTGCATGGAGAAGGGGTCTATGTGATTCCCAAATAGACCACCTGCACGCTACACCCACATGCAAATAGAGAATTAGTCACTACTAGGAGACGTGTATCGGTTAGTTCCAAAAATGACCCAGTCATGCAGAAAACATGAGGAGAATTCAACCCTTCCTTTTCAGTTAAGCCACCCAGGTGCTTGTCCATTTTTATTGTATCAATACTGGATTACTGCAATGCTCTTCTGGCAGGTCTTCCGGTGTGTACAATCAGATCCTTGTAACTGTAGTGGAAATCTACCCAAGTACCTCACTGCTGCATTCACCTCACTGGCTCCCTGT
Source organism: Parotocinclus haroldoi (assembly GCA_034779995.1). Lineage (NCBI taxonomy): Eukaryota > Metazoa > Chordata > Actinopteri > Siluriformes > Loricariidae > Parotocinclus > Parotocinclus haroldoi. The sequence goes on from JAUZST010014128.1 coordinate 7,395, forward strand.
AGATACCTGCATCAAATTAAAAACCCCGATACTCGCCTACAAAGCCAAAAATGGAGCAGAACAATCTTACCTAAAGGCGCCTTTTAAACTATGCCCTGTACCACATATCCTCAGAGATATAAGTTTGGCTCGATTGGATCCTCCACGAAAGATGAAAGGAAGACATCAAAACATCAAAATTTCTCATCAAAATGCCTGTCTCCTCTTTCTGTCTTTAAGTGCCAACTAAAGACTCGCCTCTACACTGAAGACTGAATACTGCATATTAAAAAAAGGATTTGCTTGTTTTTTTGCTGATTTACTCGCATCATATCCTGGCAGGATCTGATTGGATTGTGTTTGTAAGCTATTGCTTATTTGTACTAACATGAGGTTTTGTCATGCCGCTCTGGACATGGGCGTCTGGTAAATCCTGTAAATGTATATGCCCATGTAGTGTAGCTGATCTGTTTCTCTTCCTGATATTAACTCACTCTGTAAATGGCTTCCTCTGCAGCCTCATCCATAACCCTGTCCATCTCGTCCTCATCCATCAGGTCTCCAGAAATCGCTCTCTGCAGCTCTGGTGCCACCTCCTCCTCTATACTCCTCAAGCCGGCCTGTTGCAAACAGTGCAGCGAGTAATACTGTCATTATTCTTTACCCATGTCAAGCAGGGGTACACTTTAGGATGATCTGGGGTGTTTCTTGAATTGTGCTGCATGACCAAACTGATGGACAGTGAAAGATAGGAGAGTTATACTATAAAGCCACACCCACAGAGAAATCGCAGGTCTATTATGCTCAAAGGGTGACCAATCAAGGTGCTCTTTTTGTCACTCTCTCACTGTGTGTGTCATTCTCTGTCACTCACTTGCTGAAAAAAGGTTTCTGGAATATTATCCCAGATGTAGCCTATTTCTGTTGGCTATTTCTGAGAAAATGAAATATGCTGCCAGATCATCCAGGCTTTCATCGATTTTGCAGCTACCTTTGACGCAGTCAACCATAACATCCTTCTTTCTGTTGTGGTTGACTAAGAGCACTCTGTATAAGAGTGTCTGCTGAATGCTGTAAATGTAAAGTGTACATGTAAATCTATTATTTGCAGGCATTGTAAAGGCACTATTACAACGCAAAAGTCTCCTGGAACATACAGGATGTCTGCACTAATGAGCTCTGGACAGTGTAGGGAGCAGGGACCATGTAGGCTGCTGAATAATTCTCACCTGTATTTCGTTGGTGGTTTTGTTTTTAGTCGGCCGGTATCCGTAATATTCTTCCTGTCTCTTCATAAACTTCCTAAAGTGTTCCTGGATGAGGAAAGTAGCATAAAACTTCCCTACCGTCACCTCATCATCTACAACACACACACACACACACACACACAAATATTAGCCCATATAGGAGACCCAGAGTGTAGGGTGAGAGAGGTTAAGGATACCTAACGATATGATGTAGGTACAGTTTATAGGGTTATAGGATCTATGGTGTTAAATGTGGTAGGTTGAGCTATATGTAAGTTATAATGTGTAAGATGTACAGAGTAAGGATGTACCTCCTATAGGTGGTATGACCTGGTCCAGAAGCTTCATGCTGGTTCTTTTCCAGATTTTCTTGATAATGGCTCTCAGCTCCTCATTGGCCTGCTGGAAATTTCCTAGCCAATAAGAGTGAGACTTATTTTTAGAAACATAACCTATACTGCTATGTGATTCAGATTATGTATTGTGTGCACTTTGTCTGTGTACCCTCTGTTTTGATGCGAAGGCCAGTGCGAACCAAAGCGAACAGTGTGGCGTTGAAGGTCACTGTACCATCACTGTTCAACGGCATATTCATGGAGATCAGCCTCTATACACACATGCATGATTATATTTACAGTACTTGTCAGACAGTGTAGTGTAATTACTACATTTAGTACTAACATACATGCATCATTAGGTAAACCTATTCATTAACGCAAACATCTAATCAGCCAACTGTGCTGCAGAAACTCAATGCATTTATACACGTAGACATGAAGTTTAGACCGAAAATCAGAATGGGAAAGGAAGACGATTGAAGTGTGTTTCAGAAACTGCTGAACTATTGCTGAACTATTTCACACACATCAATCTCTAGGTTTTACAGAGAATGGGCTGAAAAAGAGAAAATATACAGTGAGGGCAATTTTTCGGATGAAAGAAAGGTCTCAATGGCAGATTTCAGAGGAGAATGAACAGACTGGCTTGAGCTGATAGAAATACAAGTACTCATTACAACTAAAGGTCTGAGCAACTATTAGAGAAGAGCGTTTCTGAACGCACATGTTGAACCTTGAAGAAGATGGGCTATAGCAAAAAACAACCACATCAGTTTCCACTCCATTCAGCTATGAACATGCAACTGAAGCTATAGTATTTCCAGGGCAAACTTGGACTGGAAAAGACTGGCAAAGACTTGAAAAACGTTGTCTGGTCTGATGGGTCTTGATTTCTGCCGCAAGTCAGAATTTGGCAATAAACTACCTAAATGCATGGATCCATAATGCCTTGTATCAACCATTTAGGCTGCTGCTGGTGTAATGTTGTGAGGGATAGTTTCTTGGCACTCTTTTGGCCCCTTAATACCAATTCAGCTTTGTTTAAACACCACAGTCTACCTGAGTGTTGTTGCAGACAATTCCCATCCCTTTATGAGCACTGATGTTCGCTTTCAGCAGGATAACGCATCATGTAACAAAGCTCAAATCATCTTAATCTGGTGACCTGAACATGATCCCACTGTACTTAAACGGTCTCCACAGTCACCAGACCTAAATACAGCACATTTGGGATCAGGTGGACCAGGAGATTTGCATTATGGATGTGCTTCTGACAAACCAGCAGAAACTGCATTACGCTATCATGTCAATATGGTTCGCAGCACCTTCCTGATTTTATGCTAGGAACAATTGAGGCAGTTCTGAAGGAAAAAGGGGGGCCAACTCGGTACAAGCATGTTGTACCTAATAAAATGGTCAATGAGTGTATGCAAGTATGTAAATGGCATCTCTCTGTGTGTGCATCTGTTATTACTTTGCAGGCCACTCTGTGAGGACAGAACTTCCCAAAGCCCAGTGGAGGCTGAATCCTTCTTAGCAGAGTCACAACGTCCAGGTGTTTAATGCGCCCTCTAAGGACAAACACACAGAACATCCTGTTACAACCAGAATGCACTTGCTTTAAACATACCAAAGCCGATTTTGTGTTTGTGTGTGTGTGTGTGTGTGTGTGTGCGTGTGTGTGTGTGTGTGTGTGTGTGTGTGTGTGTGTGTGTGTCTGTGTGTGTGTTTGTATGTGTGTGTGTGTATTATTGTGTATGAGTGCATTTCAGTGTGTTT